>JANHFX010002423.1:0-28902 GCA_027560015.1 Chloroceryle amazona
GAAGAGAAGAGAAGAGAAGAGAAGAGAAGAGAAGAGAAGAGAAGAGAAGAGAAGAGAAGAGAAGAGAAGAGAAGAATTTCTGTGTTTAACAGCTGGTGTAAGACTCACAATAATGTTCTAGAGAGAAGTTTTAGGATCCCTTAGGCTGTCTTTATGCAGTAAATAAAATGGGACATAAGGCATTTTCTTTCCCAGGTCACGAGGGCAAGTGGCACAGAATGGCTCACATCTCTACAACTAAATTATATTGCCATTCTCCCTCCCTATCCCTTCTCCCATTATAAAATCTTTTGGGAACAGGCCCTGGCTCATGCTATCCCCTGAACTGAGTCCAGACATTGTTCAAAAGAGTTGATTGCCACAAACTAAGAGCCATACTGTTGGGTCTGTTAACAATTAAACAGTATGGATAATTGTGGACATTTCTCTAGCCTGCACCCTAGCCTTGGATTGTTTATTAGAATGGGTACATCTGTCTGATTCACTCATATGAGTAAACCTACTTTTCTCGTGATGGACTGAGCAAGGGTCACCCTTTTCAAAATCACTGTGACAGAAGTGCCCCATATCTTTTAAGTGGCTGTTCAATGCTCACACAAAAGAGATCCAAATTCATGTTTCTCAGTTTGAACAAATTCATAACTTCTACTGTTCTGAACAGCAGACTGGAAAAAACTCAGAAATTTGGGATTAAGGCTTTTGTGTGCCTCTCAGACTCCCTAAACTGGAAAAAAACACAGAGATTACCTAAGCAGCAGGGTATGAAACCTAGTCAGGTGATAAGGTTGTGAAGTTTTAAAGATCTAGAACACTAAATGCAGAGCTCACAATGTTATATTAAATTGGGAGCTATGAAGAATGGCATGATACACTAACAGAAATATATAAAGTTGTATTTTTTATACTTATGACTACATTAGGATCTGCTTCTTGCCAAGGGTACTATCTAAAAATATGTGTAGACTTGAGGAAATTAGGGAGAAAAACCCACATAAGAAAACTTGAGAAGTTAGCTCTCAAATATTTAGATGTGAAGAAAACTGCAGGCTGGACATCTTTGAATTTATAGACATGCAGAAAGTATGAATGAATTTTATAAAATACCTACTTAAGTGTTTCCATAATTGACCCTCTATGCTCTGATTCAGCAAGGTATTTCATAATGCACGTAATCCCCTTGACATCAATGGAAAAATCCTTTGACTGAGTTGAATTTTTAAAGACTAATAGAGAAGACCCTCGGAACTACTTTCTACACATTTATCCACAGTGAATTATTTGTCCCAGACTTTTCCTGTATATTTGCAGTTTTGTCTATCAATATCTTTTAACCTCAAACTTCAAGCTGCAATGCTAACATATGAATTCATAGTCTAATTAGTCTGTGTAATTACAGTCTAATAAAGAAAAGAAATGACACTAAAAATTAGCTCACATTACAATCTAATAAAAATCCTTCTATCTTAAAATAAAAAGAAAAATTAAGTTAGGAGTTTATTGGAGAGTCTCACTTGCTTTGGATATGATTCTATACTGATAATATGGGTCAAAAACCTTTTAACAATCTTAATATATCGGAAAAGAGGTCCAAGAACACTGATGTGTGGTGCAGTTCTATGCAGTTACTTTGAAAACTACTAATAACTGAGGATTATACTTGAAGTCTTCATAACATATGCATACCATGAAAGGTGCATCTTCACTGAAGAAGTCTTCAGAGTGAGTGCTACGAATCCCTGAAATGAGTTTTGAGAATTGCAAAGGGTTTAAATAATGAAAAAAAAAGGGGGTTTTTTCAGCTTTCTTTTTTCTCCACTAAAAAAACATATCTAGATGTAAATGGAGATATTTTCTAGTGCAGAGGTTGAAAACATCATTATGGTTTACATATTGAAAAATATCAGAATTAAGCCTCAGAGAACTAAAAAAATTACCAGTTCAGTTACACTGGTTAACATCTCCTTGGTGCCACCTTGTGGAACTGCAGCAGCTCACTCCTTACTCACTACAGGACTAGCATGTGGTACCCCTTCCTCTTCTGCCCTATGGCTAAAAGTATGAAGATATAAATACATTGCTGATGCCTACTAATCTACCCTACTAAATTGATTTTACTTAGACAGGCGGACTACTGATTATGTAATCCTTTAACTCTTTACCTAGTTCAGACTTAATCTTCGATGAGCTATCACAGAAGTAAAAGCAGAATTATTCAATTCTGTATGCTCTACAGAACGTACTGCAGGAAGTTTTTAAAAAAAAAAAAAAAAAAAAGTGCACACCCACCCCCCAGCCCATATAGTTAAAACTATATGCAAATTGTCTGCCATGATGCAGGTTTGTGGATGTAGGTGTGGCCCAAAGGATGCCTCTCCTGTTCCACCAGAAGTGCTGTCCTCACCAGATTACCTCACATCAACTCAGAAATAAATGTAAAGCACTTAGTTTGAATAAGGTGATTTTTGAACCACTGATCCCATTGCCCAGTCTTCAGCTAAAGAAATGACGCTGTTACCTTTTTAACAGTTCAGCTGTTGAATGCTTTACTTCGACTTCCCTGGTGCTATTTACTCAGTTGATCTGTTTCCTTCCTTGGTTATGTTAATAACAAAATTTCTTTGTTGAAGTGAAAAACAATCAAATTCCTCCTTTCCCTAAGCTACTTCTCCCCAACACTCAGCATTTAGCATTCCCTCAGGAAAAAGTATTTTCTTTTATTCTGAGAGTTCCTTGTAATTTTGGTGGCTCGTATCAGGAACCAGACAAAGGAGTTGACAAAACAATTCCCTCTGTACTCTGGCTTAAAAGAAATTTAGGCTTTTCTTTGTTAGTCAAAACAACATTTGGAGGCAGCTGAGCAGCTGGAAATAACCAGATTAATTAGAGAGATATTTACTTTTACTGTTCATATTATGACAGTAAACCTTCTTTCTTTTTTTTTTTTATTTTTAATTTTTTTTTTTGGTCTTGTAAGTACTGGGGAAGAAATATTACAAATATCAGATAAGGATTTAAAAGAATATTTATTTCCATTGAGTATTTCAAACACTAATTTTAATCAGGAACTCTGACTTTTTTTTTTCATGCAAATAGACTTCCATAGAATCACCGTATCATAGAATGTTTTGGAAAGGACCTTAAAGATCCAAGGGACCTTAAAATTCCAAGCCGCTGCTGTGGGCAGGGACACCTCCCACCTGAAGACCAATTTGCTTGAAGTCCAATCCAACCTGACCTGGAATACTTCCAGTGACATAGTAACCACAGCTTCCCTGGGCAACCTGTTCCAGTGTCTCATCTACTTCATAGTGAAGAACTTCTTCCTAATTTCTAATATTAATCTACCATTTTCCAGTTTGAAGATATTACCACTCATCTTTTCACTAAAAACCCTCACAAAAAGTCCCTCCCCACCTTTACTGTAGGCCCCCTTCAGATACTGGAAGGTCACAATAAGGTCTCCCCAGAGCCTTCTTTCCCCAGGCTGAACAACCCCTTTGTTTGAAAATAACACACTAACTATACTGGTTGTTTAGTTATTCCCTCCATTCTTTTACTCCCATCACTGTAGTTCTTGCACAGCATAGAATACACTGACTGATACTAAATGGTCGAAAATGTCAAACAGTTGTATTAGAAGAGGGAAAAGGACAGGGGGAAAGGGAAGGGCCATCGGAAATTCTCATTTCCAGCAGAATCCATTTACAGGAAATCTTCCTCTCTGGATTTATCAGTTATACAAAGTTCATGTCTAATTCTGGCCTGATCTTCACAGGAACATGAAAATTTCATGATTTAGTGAGCTTGAAAAAGGGAATGCCAGAAAAAACAACAACAAAAAAAGCCAACCAAAAACAAACAAACAAACAAAACCAACAACAACCATAACAAAAAAAAAAAAAAAAACCACAAAAAAACCACACACACAAAAAACAAAGACAAACAAACAAACAAAACAAAACAAAAAACAAACAAACAAACCAACCACACACCCCACAGGTAAAGGGACTTTTGGCCTTGCTCACATGCTATTTTTTTCAGATTGACTTGGAAACAAAACAGTATCTTCACATCACCTTAGAAGAGGGAGGCTGAGGAAAGGAAATGCTTCATGTTTTGTTGCCTCTCCTTTCTTAGGGGGGACAAAAACCCATATCACAATGGAAACTCAGCACTGCCATATGAAACTGTGCTCAGGGCATCCTGACCTTGCCTCTGCTTGCAGGTAAGACATTCCATTACTGACACAAGCAGGTAGTGATGATACCTGCTGTCAGCAACTGGCAAATGTCCTATCATGGCTGAAAGACTCAGTCTTATGCAATAGAGAATGTCCTTCACAGTTGGCAATTAATGCAATCACTGTGCATGCTCGTTCATTGTAATTTTTGCCAAACTACATCTGAAAAATCAGGATTGTCTATGAGGAACATTTCATATATATGGATTTATGGATACTATCTATCCTATGAATAGTTTAATAATAACAGAATTAATCACTACAAAACTCACTCCTATACTGAGTGAAATACAGTTTCATTTCTTTTGCAATCAGATAAATAAATAAAATTTCCAGAAAACAAACAAAACCAACAAAACCCAACAAAGTAATCCACAGGTGAAATAATCTTGCAGGTTGCCTATAGCCCTGATATGTTTAACAGTTTGTAGCAAAATGTTCTTAGTAAATTTAAATTTAAATTTTGCATTCGCAATGGCTGAAAGAGAAGGACAAAGACAATGAAATCTAGTTAAATCATACTTTAGGTAAGAAAACATAAACTTTTTCAGTCTATGATATGAGGTAAATGAACACAAAGTCTGTCTTTACTGAAAAAAAAATGTCTTCAGACTTATTTATAAATATGCTTCTTTCAGAGAAATTTATTACAGACAAAATATTGTCTTAGAGGGTTTTGGTTTTGTCTTAGATTTTGTTTTCAAATAAAATAGCTTCTACAGACTAAGTTTGCAACAGAAAGCATTGACGTTATTGTTTTTTCCATCTACATGTAGGATCGAGAATACACTATATCTAGTCTGCATTATACAATTCATTGCCTGCAAAGAGGTGGCTTCATAAAATCGTTTGTAAGTAAGCAAAATTCTTTCTTGATAAAAAGATCCATTTAAATAAAGTCAGAATTACTAAAAAAAAACCACAAAGAATTGCAACTTGCACTCCAGGTTCTTTGGTCGCTGTGCATTAAATGTCTTCTTTTGAATGGGACTAAAAATGAAGCTATAAAGCACAGAATTCCCATCTAAACCTCAGCAAACACTGAATGCATCATTTTGAATTTCATAGAAGGCTAAAATGAGTATGACTTCAACTAACTCTACTGATTATATTGAAGCTGAATATAGAAACAGAGGAATGGAGACACAATCGGCTAAGAATTCAAAGACTAAATCTGGTGGCACATTCTGTTCTGAAAAATAACACTTTTTTCTTTTTTTTCCCCTCTATTTTTAGAATTCATACCTATAAAAATGTTTGTGAAAACCTCACAGCATAAATAAGATAAAAAGAGTAAAATAAAATTAAATAAATAAATAGAAGCAAGCTCAAACTTGAATCTCATTTTCCATAACCGTTCAAGTATAAGATTCCTCATTCTTCTACTAAAGACAATCTAACATTTATAGCATACTCAATTCTGTATATTCAATTCTATCCTACATACTCTAAAAGATTAAACACTGTGACTGATTTCCTGGAGATATGACAGAGCAGGTTTTAGCGTTTTCTTTGAGACAAATGAGGATTTTGGAAAGTCAATTTCAAAGTAGAAAGTGGGGTATTTGTTGCTTGTTTCTCACCTGCATGCTCATCCCTTACTTGAAAGATTATTTTTTTTTTTTAATCTGAAATATTTTTTTAAAAAATACTATACAAAAAGGCCTTCTTAATTGCCTATAATAATTCTTACTTCTGATAAGATTTCTCAAACAATACTACTCCATCTCAGGTACTCATGTTCTCTCCTGAAAAGCAATTCTTCCTTACAATGTCTGCAGCTATCTGTAATACTGAATATTTAAGTTCCACAGGATTTCTACTTGCTTAAGTGAAGTTTACAGTACACCTACATTTATGGTTTCTCATTTCCCATTTCATATCGAAATGACAAAATGATTTGTTTCAATATCCCTTTCCTCTGTTATGTTTCTTGAATATGTAAACTCATATTTATTGTTATCTGAATGGACTATAAATTTGTGTCTTAAAATTTTCATTTGCTTCTTAACCTGTCTTCTGTTTAGGCTGCTGCATGCACACATCTTGTACTACCATCTGTTTCAGCTGTTCTTTTATTCTCTTCCCTACTACAGAGAATCACATTCTGTAACTTTGGCTTTTGAGACCCAGTGTAGTCTCCTACATATTTCTGTCTGCTTTTTCCAACAGTGCATCAGCAAGTCTTTTCATTCAAAGATGTCCCGATCCCATCTGAAACAATTCCATCTATTAATAGACAAATGCTTAGCTAATGTTCAGCACTGGTCTACCAGTTGGCCTAAGCAGCATTTAGCAACTAGGATTTTGATTAATATTTAGAGTCACTTAACAACAATGAATTCTTTTAAAAATTATATTCAGTTGTGCTAGCCTAGTTATATTACATATTCTAGTAAGTCGACAGATTCTGCAACTTTGTCCAGAAAGTTACATTTTTATACCAGTGTTGTGAAGTTAACCTTTGGAAAATTCTAGACTCAGTGAATAGAAAAATGTCAGAATAGTGACTGTATAACGGGTAGGTTTACAGAAAACCAGCTCTTAATCTTCATAATCAGATTTTTTTTTTTCCCCTTGTGTCTAGTTTTGCTTCTCTATCTCCAGAAACCAGTTCTTAAGTTTTAAATTTTCTCTACTTTTATGGTTTTAAATGAATGGAATTTGTGAGTGTCTCTTATGTGGCACTTAAAGTACAATAACTTATATCTCCTCTCTCTATAGCTGCACTCATTACAGTCAGTTCTTATTTACTTACGGTACTTCCCTCAGTAAACTCCAGAAGCATATAAAAATTATTTATAACTTCAATTACATAGGTTCATTGAAATAAAACAATATGAGGCACAATTCCTGAATATCTTTTAGTGCATTATGAAAATTTCTTATTCCAGGGGATGCCAAGAAGAGTTAGATTTATTTTTGAATTTTAAGGAGAAAATAACTGAAAATCTGCAAGAAAGATCTTTTGAGTGAAAGATCAAGAAGTGATTTTTGTTTTGACTATGATAGTAGTAAACAAGGGTAAAGACACTGTTCAAAAAGCTCAGAGAACTAGCTAGCTGAGTATTGTGGGAAGATAATTTAAAGAATAAAGAATTACAGAATACTGTCAATTCATGAAAAGGAATACATTAAATATACAAGGAGAAAATGCCTAAAGGAATTTAAGATTAAAAATACTTAGAAAATCGATCCTAGAAAATGAAATTGAAAATTACCTGTAAAAAGCAACAGTTAGGGAAAAAAGATTCAGAGCAGAGAGAAAAAAAAAAAAAGTTTAAATAATATAATTCAGTTCCAAAAAGACAAGTCATATTCTATTATGTATTTACATAACATGCCATTATACACAGTAAGGGTAATAATAGAGACTGAAAAGAATTTAAGATATAACAGGACCATTTGAAAAAATTAGTTTGCTTTGTTGAAAAGTTGGACGAAGGTTGAAACAGGTTGCCCAGGGAGGTTGTGGATGGTCCATCACTGGATGTGTTCAAATCCAAGTTAGATGTGGCCTTGAGCAACCTGGTCTAGTGGAAGGTGTACCTGCCATGGCAGGGGGCTTGGAACTAGGTGATCTTTAAGGTCTCTTTCAACCCCAACCATTCTATGATTCTAAGGTGACAACATAAAAATAGTTTCCTAAAATGTAAGCGGAAATTATGATGAGAATTAATTGTTCACTGTAACATATGTACATATGCCATATGTAGCATTTTGTATAAATAAGCAAAATGCAGTCTGACTCTCTTGCTTTCATCCCAAAACAAACATACTGTGCTTTATATAAGTGTTATCCTGTCCTTGTTGCCTTCATTAATCATTTTATGTCATCTGCAGCATCAACCTCTATGTGATACCTTGAATCAATCACAATTAATGTAGTGGTTTGGAATTAAAGATCAGCAGAAACAGAAGTATCAAATAGCCCCCTCAATGCCAAATTTGAAGGAAACAAGTTGCCCCTTGGGTTATATGTAACAGATAGGCATCATTCTAATATGACCGATAAGGTTGCTTTTCAACAAAGCTATATTAAAACTTTCATTAACCTTCTGCAGTTCTCAACACTACTACATGGATTTTTATCCTGCAGAGTAGATAAAAATGCAATGTGGTAACCCAGACAGATTCATACTCATAATGGAACAGCAGGCCAACAAGAAACTCAGTATCAACACATCTATGTGTGTGGATACATGCATGAAAAGGTTCTTCTGCATGCAGATTTTCCTAAAATAAACTCCTCTGCCCTGCCACAGTTTCTGCCACACCTGCTAAATCCATAGGAATTTTGCCCAGCACACGTGTACATATATAGAGCAGCACAGGAGACATGATGCTTGAACAGAAAAGTAGGTGAAAAAAGGAGAAAAAAATGTAATGAATATGACTTCCTTACTGACGCTTTAAGAAAATCTTTAGAGGTGATGATATATAGTCTAAAGAGACAGGCGTCAGTGAAAGACAGTGTGGGAAAAAGTGTGTCAGACTGCTGTAATCCAACAGTATTGTCAAGGTATGGACACATGGTAGTGGTACATCAGTTTGGGAGATGATTGCTGAAAGGGTAATATGCAGACATTTTTTTAAACAGAATAACCTAAGAATCACTGTATTCTTATTCCTATTGGAAGAATAGGTCTTCACACACCAAAAGGTAACTGTGGTTCAAAATTTAGGTTTATGGGGAAGGAAAAACAAAATTGAAAAAAAAAATATCTTACTGCATGTATTTGGACATTTATGTACTTAAATTGCTAAGTATCATGCAACTGAAGCATATTTGGATAATTAATGTAGCAGGAGAAATACTGCTGATACAGAATAGTTAATTCATTAGTGCAGTGGTATTAATGTCTGTTAGGAACCCAGAAGCTGGGACAGTGGATATGTTGCAAGCCCTTCATTAATAGGTGGAACTAAGAGCTAAAAAATAGGTAATTTGCCTTAAGAATAAAGTATTTCTTTAGTGGTCACTTGAATAACATCATTTTCACTTTTACTCTGAAAGAGAAAAGAATGGATTGTAGAATTCATAAGTAGTGACCCAAGTTTTACCCAGAATATTTTAGTTTTACCAGTTGTACATGTCACAGTACATACAATAAATAGGGAGCCAGTTTAACCAGCTAGCTGGAGATTTCTTCTACATGACATTTCCTGTACCATCACTCTAACAATATTCACAGCACAGGGGGACTATCAGGAGGAATGAGAAATATCGTAGCATCTGGTTGTCTCAAGATCACAGCAGGCTGATGTAGAGACAGCGAGAGAACAATCTACAATCCAGAAGGCCTGAAAATTGGCTTAAATTTTATCTATCTAACTGTGCCACATGCCATTCAGATATAAACCAGAATTTTACTTGGTTCAAACCTTAATTTAATTACTTTATGTTATATCCTGTGTCACATGCGTATCACACACGCAGAAATGCAAGAACTGTTGGGGTACATTTTGACAATTGTTAAGCTCTATTTGATGCTGATATTAGTGTTGAGAAAGAGGCTGTTTCTATTTTTGGCTCTATAAGTAACCCCTGAAGTTATATTCATTCAGTCTAACACCTGCCTACCCTAAGTGGAAATGTCATGGGTTTTTTTCAATGGTCATTTATAGTCAGGACTAACACTTTCAGCCTTGTCTAGAATGATTCATATACCATTGCCTAGATTAATATAATTTTTCATTTTAGTTTTACTGCCATGCAGTTGCACAATAATGGATTCAAACCAATGAAGAAAACGGTTCTTTTCTTTGGAGACAGCAGGATGCATTTTTGTTTTAGAAGAAAGTTTTGCAAGTGCTTTCTCACAGACAATTAATTTTATCATTCTATCGACACACTGAATGTGTCCCATTTGGAAAAAGTCACTGCCGGTCTTAAGCTTCCAAGTGCAGTTACAGCAATCTGGAGCCTTCTTCCATAGGACTTTTATCACTGTAGATGTTCTGTGCCCACTACATACAGATATGTTTAATGGAACTGAGATGTTGGAAATCCTCTGCATGCTATTTTCTCCTAAATGGTATTGTCAGAAAAACCTACACAAAATGAGGTTGTATTAATCATGACAGATAATTCTGACGGAATGAGACATCAGACCAAACTTATGGTTTTCCTCCTACCTGAAGCATCAGATCAATCCTTCTGACCCACACAAACCTCTATCATGCTAGGAAACATCAAGCAACTGCAAGTGTATGACTTATGTTTAATGTCTTTCGTACTCACATAAATTGAGCAATCCTTCAAAACACAGATTTGAGGGTACACAATTTGCCCCCAAAAGCTGTAGTTAGTTTTCTATTTTCAACCTGAATTCAAAATTCTCAGGATGGAGAATTTTTGGGCCTACAATTCAGTTAAAATTATATTGATGTCTTCAGTGAAACTATCTGTAGTATGAGTGTAAATAGAAAGAATATTTACTACCCCCATTTCTGAAATATAGTGTGTGTGTGTGGTATTTCACACATTTAATGTGAGTGCCCAGAAAGTCACCATAAAGGTAAACATGCCAGTTTTTAAATACCAGACACAGCATGTAGCTGCTATCTGTGACAATAAAATCTGGCTTTGTAAAGAAAGGCATGCAAAGGTGAAACACAATTTAAATTTTCAGTTTCAAATAGCTGAAAACTAGGAATAAACTGTGTTATGTAAATCTTAGAATAACCCTCATATTCATATTGTAAATTATTTGTAAAGACAGAATATGATTTAAAAATATATCTATATGCTATTTCAAACAGGTTAAAACCCCTAATTTAACAGGACAATTTTCCAGCCTCTAGATTCTAGGCTGCTGTTTCAGTAGTTTCCAATTGTTTATTGTACTCTTTCACTTCTAAGTTGAAGGTGGATCTAAGGGCACTGCAAACGAGTGTACTAAGTCATGTCATCTGAAGGGCCAAAACTTATTGAAGCTTCTTTCATGCCAAGGAATTACAGAATAACTGACATGAAGAAAATACTTTTAGACCTGAAGCAATTTTACATGAGAAAGATGAAAACAAGGATTAATAGATTTGAATGAATGGTCTTTTGTTTGTACAAAAAAACCCCACTAAGTTTACAACAGTGTACCTAAGATAGGAAGTGACTGACTGTGATGTAAGACAATAAAGATTCATCTTTTAAGTACTGTATGCGAAGCACACAAAAAAAATGTTCAAACAAATGCAGAGTAGGTATGAAAAAGTATCAACTGATACATAGTTATACTATGAAGTGCTGCTATGGTAAAACATGCAAAACTTTTTAACACCTTACTCTCATTGAATACTTATCATAATTATAAAATTGGTCATACAGTCAATGAGCTATCTGTGAAATAAATTATAAATTAACTGCAATAAGGACAACACAGTCTAGATCCATGTACCTTTAAATATTTCATCATTTAATATATGAAAACAGCCTACTAAGTAATCTAAGAAGGTAACACTATGTTTGTGAGTATGACATTAGACATTAAAAGTGTATCTGTATTTTTCATGTTAGAGTGTGTCTGCCAATTATGTTATTATGGTCCACTGGATGAGTATTAACATTACACAGAAAGGGAAAAAGAAAAGAGCTCACATCATCAGTCTGGAATCAAGTGTAGTCCTACTGAGGAAAGCATTACAAGCATATTTTGTATTGTTATTATTTTTAAAACTATTAGAATGTTATGAAATTTTGTTAGGGAGATTTCATTATGATTCCTAAAAGTGAATTTACTGGTTCATTCTCAGTTTTTCCACCATAAATTTCCCTTCAACACCACAAGGATTGTTACTGATTGAAAACTATAAGGAGAATGCAAATGGTTCTTCAAATCATACCTGCATAAGCTTTGCATTTCTTATATTTCCAATGTCACCTTGAAAAAAAACTAGCAAGTGATGGAATCAAGCAACCCAGTACTTTATTAGACAAGTAACAAAATGTAAGTGCTTAATAAGATTTGAGCTTCTAGGTACATAGAACTTAATCAAGTGTAGACAATCTGTCTTGCATTACATCTGCTCTGCATTTAATTATGTAAGAAAATATACTTAAATAATCAGAAACCCATACAGTGACTTTTTTCACTATTATATATTTGTTGTATACAATAAAAAAAAACCAAATCCCATTCACCAGAGGGAATGAGAAAGTGAGAGTGTATTGTATGATGTATAGTAGAGGAGAAGGCTGAGGTTCTCAACAACTTTTTTCCTTGGTCTTCACTGACAATCTCTCTCCTCATACCTCCTGAGCTGAAGGACTACAAAGTGGGGACCAGGGGGACAAATTACCTCCCACTGTAAGTGAAGATCAGGTCCATGGCCACCTGTGGAACCTGAATATACACAAGTCTATGGGACCAAAAAAGATGAATCACACAGTCCTGAGAGAACTGACTGATACAGTTGCCAAGCCACTCTCCATTATATTTAAAAAGTCCCAGCAGTCAGGTGAAGCCCCTGGTGACTGGAAGAAGGGCAACATTGCACTCATTTTAAAAAACGGTAGAAAAGATGACCCTGTGAACTACTGACCTGTCAGTCTCACCTCTGTACCTGGGAAGATCATGGAGCAGATCCTCCTAGAAGCTCTGATAAGGCACACAGTGGATAGGGAGGTAATCAGAGACAAACAGCCTAGCTTCATCAGTGGCAAGTCCTGCCTGACCAACCTTCTGGAGACAGATGACAAGTGGTATCACTCAGGGGTCTGTAATGGAACTAGGGCCATTTTATATCTTCATCAATAACACAGACAGCGGGATTGAGTGGACCATCAACAAGTTTCCAGGTGACACCAAACTGAATGGTGTGGTCAATATACCAGAGGGATGTAATCTCATCCAGAGAGACCTGGATAAGCTGGAGAAGTGGGCCCATATAACCTCATGAGGTTCATCAAGACCACATGCAGGGCCCTGCACTTGGACAGGAACAATCCTCATTATCAATACAGACTGGGGGATGAGGTGATAGAAAGCAGCCCTGCAGAAAAGGACTTGGAGGTTCTCGTGGATGAGAAGATGGACATGAGCCAACAGTGTACAGTTGCCACTCAAAAGGCCAATTTCATCCTGGGATGCATCAAAAGAAGCATGGCCAGCAGATTGGGAGAGGTGATTCTGCCACTCTACTCTGCAGCCCTCAACACAGGAAGGATATGGACCTGATGGAGTTGGTCCAGAGGACGGCCACAAAAATGATCAGAGGGCTAGAATACCTGTCCTACAAGGACAGGTTGAAGGAGTTGGAATTGTTCAGACTGGAGAAGAGAAGGGTCCAGGGAGGCCTTATTGTGTCTTTCAGTACCTGAAAGGGGACTATGAGAAAGCCGCAGAAGGACTATTTACAAGGGCATGTAGTGATAGGACAAGGGGCAACGGTTTTAAACTAGAGAAGGGTATATTTAGATTTAACTTCAGGAAGTTCTATGTGATGAGGGTGGTGGAACACTGTAACAGGTTGCTGAGGGAGGTGGTGGAGGCCCCATCGCTGAAGACATTCAAGGTCAGGCTTGATGAGCTCTAAGCAACTTGATCTAGTTGAGGATGTCTCTGCTCACTTCAGGGGGGTTGGACTAGATGAACTTTCGAGGTCACTTCCAACCCAAGGAATACTGTAATTCTATGATTCTATGAAAATAGTATTACAGACCAACACAAACCTTGCAAATTCACAGTATTAAAGGATGCTGGAAAATAACAATTTTAATTTAGTAAATCCCACATTGCATTTATATACTCATCAGGCATGATGTGAGAAAGGCCACAAATCTCAGCACTGCAAATCTGGTTTATTGTTTGGACTGAATATTTCACTAGAATTTCCTCCTAACATGGTAAATTAAAAGGAGAATAATAAGAAATGAATCATTCATCTTCTGTCTTATGCATACATTTCCTTTAGCTGATGGCTTTTGTTGTAATATAAACAAGGCTACCAAGTCCAACTTTGGAGAGGAATCTCTACATATATTTACAGAATACAGCCATGTGTGTCACACAATGAGTTGTTATGATTTCAGTTCTTCATTCATTCAGTTTGAAAAGTACTTTCAGTTCAGACATGAAGATTAACTAAACCCCACCATATCATTCCGTTATTTTAAAGCAGACACAAAACGATTATTCAAGGTCACGGAGTGAATCACTGTTCAAGGTGGAAATCGTGTCTTGAATTTCTAGTTCTTCTTTTGAAGGGATTAATTCATATATATGAGGATTTCCAATGAAATACTTTCATTCCTTTTTACATAAACACCCATTAAAACTGTTAAAGGGTCTTGGTAAATTGTGATCTAGTTTCTAGTTATTTTTTGGAAACAAAACAAAATACGCCACTAAAAAACAGGCATAGGCACATCCCCAAGCCTTAGAAAAAGTAGGTTATTAGTTGTAGTGTGAATCCAGCTCATATTTAGCTTTTATTTAGAAAGTGATTAATCTTCTATATTTAATGATTTGCACTGAAATGCAGTAGAAGATAATTTCCAAAGCTGATTTATATCACACACCTACAAACTTACATAGCACAAACATATTCATGCATTTCTACATCATTATGTATGCAAAAACCAGACCAGAAGTTTGATTAGATTAAAAAAATTATATTAAAATCAAAACCAGCACAAGCAACAATCCAATTTCATCTGAACAACACATCTCAGACAGTGATTCTCGTGTCAAGCCTATAATTCTGGTGAACCACAGATCAAATTTCATCAATAGAAAGCCATCCCTCTTCTAGCTAGGACATTCAAATGTACTATTAGCCTCACTGGGAAAAACATGTGTCTTTGTTCCAGTCAAAATCTATTCAGATTCTAACCTTGAGATGTGGTTTTGCTTTGCCTGATGAACAACAAAAACACATAGAAAATATTCACAGTGAGGAGACTTACATATACCTCATATAATTTAGCTACCTGTGTTTCCACTTGATAATGCCAGGATTACACTAATACAAAAAAAATGTCAATGAAAGTTTAATTCTTTATGATGTATGGTTATCTTCTATACCACTCAACACCAATGAGTCACAAGAGGAAAATGTTTTTTATATATAATATGATCTTTTCAAATAATGTTACAGATTGTGAAAGCTTTAAGTGCCCTAAGGTTCAATGTTAATACATTGTTAAAAAGTAATTTACACACATATCAAAAATTTCACTTCCATATTTAAATCTCCTCTCACTGCATAAAATACAACAGCACAAAAATCTTTCATATATCACTTGCCTTTTTGTCTTCATTATATTTATGGAAAATTTCTTGTGCTCTTTCTTCACCACCATCCGTAAACAACATAATAATCTTATTGCAGTTAGCTCTAGAGACACTGTGCTGTAGGAGATACAAACAGAAGCTTTTTTTTAATTTCAGGCTATGAGGAATAGCAACAGCTGTATTTGATGGCTTTCACATGAGCATGTTTACTGCTTTAACATAATAATGGCAAAAATTCCAAAATCATTCATTCAATACCTCTTTCTGAAAGAAAAATAATATAACAATAAAGCAAAATAAAATAAAACTAAAATAAAATAAGTTTTCTGTTCCATGACAGTTAAATATGACTCATTTCAGATCTGGCCCAACACAAAGTAATGGGGATCTGGTGGTCCCTCTCACCTTCACAACACAAAGAAAACTCCTTAGCTCATACCCATCACATCAACCCCACTGTGTTCTTGTATAGGTTTTCCTGAGACTTGTACATAATATTTTTCTCTTTTTTCTTATCCTTACTTTTTTTCTTGTCCTTCCTGTCCTTGTGAAAATTTGGGAATAATAATCCTCTAACGAATTACTGAATATTCTTTTTTTTCCTTCTGGACTCCTGCTCACAGCAGCTATCAAGCTCACTGACCACTTAAAGGAAAACTGGCCATTTAGGCATCCTAGGTACATCTTCTGCCTTATTGTTCTCTATAACTACCTGAAAGGAGTTTGTAGTGAGGTGGGAGTTGGTCTCCTTTCCCAAGTAACTAGCAATAGGGTTAACTTGACTCCTTTGTCACTGTCTTTTTTCCTTACTCTTCAAAAGTTAAGAATCTAGTCTAAACAAATTTGCTTTGACTTTTACAGCCAGAGTTCCTTTTCCTCTGCAAAACATACAAATGGTCCTAGTTAGACACATCTTGGTAGTTCTGAGTAGTTGGATGTGACAGAGTAAAACCTTCAGAGATTCAGTAAAATAAATTCAACTTCCCTTTGCACAAGCCAGAATTTTGCTGTATGAATTTACTATACAATCAGGAAAATAAATAGGAGGGTCAAAATACAAGATAGCCAGTTCACACTTGCTTTAGTCTTTGTGACTAGATTGTGATTAACTTTCACCTGTCTGGTCAGGTGAGATGATCCCTCTCCCCTTTCACACTTTTAATCCTACTCTCTGATCAGATTCCTTGTTCTGTAATTAAGAGACTGAAACACCAAAGTCAGTTCTCAAACATCAGCCAATAACCTTCAACACTGCAGCTTTGTGGTTCTCCAGTGCCCTCAGAGAACCAAAATATAAAAACCTTATTTGTAGTTACTATATTAGCAGATTAATAATTATTCCTCACAGTTGATTTGTATTGGTAGCTCAATATTCAGTTAATATCTATTTATTTAATACTTTGAAAAAAAAAAAAAGTGCAAAGATTTTTTTACATGTAACAGTGGATAAAAAACATTTGAAATCAATACATTCTCCAATCTCATCAGCACATCCTTTTTAATTTTAAATTAAATAATTTATGACCACTTCTTGCTTGTGAAATCTAAGCTACAAGATACCACTTTGGGCTGCAATCATTTTGATATTAAAAAATTAATAAAAGTAGAGTTGGAAATTTCATAAATATAGAAATTCACCTACATTTATACTGACTTATACAAACCAAAATAAAATCGGAGGCAAACCAAAGACATGACAAGGAAAGGGAGCAAAGCCTGCTTATATTATAAGAAAAGTGAAATATTATTTTTCTATTCAGGAAAATTGTTTGAAATAGCTGTCACCCAGAAACAATGCCCACAAAATTATGAAAATTTGAACTATTAAAAATATTCTATTTTGATGGGCCTTAAAGCAATTGGACTGTTTGAATTCATAAATACACAACTGGAAACTATCCCTAAGCATTTTTTTTAAGCCAGTATTATGTCATCCTATTATACTTTCTTGTCACCAGAGTTCAGTGCTAAATCCATCAGCAGCCCATTACTCTTCCTGCCAAATGTATTTGCCAATATCTGAAGAGGATGACTGTATTTCTATAACCTAGCACAACCATTTCATTACCCTTGATATACACATCCACAATGTCCACCCATAATTTATAGGCTTGCAGATATCATGTGAGGCTAATCACAGCTTTGTTTCTAGTTACAAGAGAGACAGTCCAACTAAGTAAGAGACAAATCTCTAAATATTTTAAGTGACATTTTCAAATGTCACTTCAAAAGTCCACTTTGAGGTTTCCCCTGTGTTCATGTCTTCATAATATTGCCTGTGCACAAAGAATATCTCTCATGCTGCACCAAATGTAATATATAATGTTAAGCAAATATAAATATTGTGAGGAGCAATCTGAGTTTGGGAAAATTTCTTGTGTCTTCCTGCTTCCTTCTGAATGAGATGGAAAAGGGTAATGTATTTCAGCCTGATCTGGAGTCCAACAGTTTTTTAAATCCTCTTTGTAGTTTTATATAACCCTCAGCAGAGGGCAGACGATCATTACCCCACCAAATTTGTCTGTTCATCTACATAGTGATTTACTGAGAAAATAACCTTGAAAACACTGTATTTTCTTTTTCATCATTACAATTTCACAAGATTAGAAATTTTTCATCTAACTCTACCCATAAATTGCATATAGAGAGGCAAGGAATCATGCCGAAGTCCAGAATCTGACAGATTGGGGGAAAAAAATAAAGATTTGTACCCTGAGAAACTTGACACATATGTATTAAAAAAAATAGTAATAAAAAGAATACACTTCATATTTGTTAAGCAGGATCCTTAACTGATGTAAATTGGTATAGCTTTATTTACACTAAGGTGAAGATCCAATATTCAGTCTTCTATGAAGGTGAAAAATAGAGAAAAATTTTTTCAACAACTACACAAACTATTAAAAAATTACTAATAAATTCCCAGCATTTGTGGTAAATGGGAAATATTACTACTCAAAATTTAGTGCTTGGGTAAAATCAGACAATACAACATAATCAAAACATAGAAAAATGTATTTAATTTTCAAGGAAACTATTCTTTTTATACATAAGAAATAGAAAAGAATTAGAACACTCTCGGGTAACTAATACTCCTCTGTTAGGTAATTTGCTCCTTCTGTCCTGTTCAAGTCATGGTCAACTACAACTTGTAGTAAGTATGAAACTGGAGGTTAACTGAACTTTGCTAGGAGGAACTGTGACAAAATTGAAATAGTAACACTGTATCATAGTCTTCCATTTTAAAATGACCTGCAAATCAACCACTATCACAGCTGAATACTTGCTAAATAAAGGTTTTCACTTCTACCACTTAGTTATACAACAGAGGAGCGTGCAGTGGACATCTGAACATACAAATTCTTCACTTTAGAGCAGAGATATAACTTTCATACTTACATTTAGCAGCTGTTCAAAAGCATAGCTAAAGCCTTTTTTGTAATCTGTAATTCCTTTAGCAGAGATTTTATAGACAGCTTCTTTCAGCTTCTTCTTGTTTCTCACATTAGCTTGGACAAGATGATTAAAGCAACTGACATTCTGAGCATTATTGTTAAACTGTAAAATAAATAGAAACAGTATTAAAGACAGTTAATTCTCTCTTCTAGATATTCTAGTAAT
Organism: Chloroceryle amazona; assembly: GCA_027560015.1. Lineage (NCBI taxonomy): Eukaryota > Metazoa > Chordata > Aves > Coraciiformes > Cerylidae > Chloroceryle > Chloroceryle amazona. The sequence goes on from JANHFX010002423.1 coordinate 19,096, forward strand.
AAAGACTAATGTTTTTTTGATCCATGAAGTAAAGCATATCACACCTGGATTTTCATTGCCACTACACTGAGAATGTCCAGTAGTATTTGTACATTTGAAAACTGGACAATAAATATATTTTTATAAAAGGATTTTTGTGCTTCACTTTTTGTTGCAATTCAGAACGCTCTACTATACTGGAAAAAATACAACAAATTTTGTTTCAGGTTCATATAATTAAATTGAACTGAGAAAAGCAAAGTTAGGGAAATAAAAAACTTGGGGAAATATCTATTTTGTTTTTTTAATGCACTGAAAAATATTGAAATATCAAGTGACTTCTATATTGAATATCTATTAGTCTGCTGTTTTACAGTGGAACTTGCAGATCACTATTGATTGTTACAGATATATATTAATCTGCCCTAGTTTTGGTCCTGCTCTGGAAGGGGGGTTGGACTCAATAATCTTTGGAAGTCCCTTCCAACCCCTAACATTCTGTGATTCTGTGATACACCTCATAGAAATAAAAATACAGTCTTGGGACAAAGGAAGTACATGAGAACATAGAGGCAAATAGGAGGATATTTTGAATAATAAGACAAATTTTAGTATTGAGAACACATATTTTGGCTCTGTTATCTTCCTATCTGTAAAGACTACTCCCCAAAAAATTAATTCATAAGAGATTCTGACATTATTTAAAAACATGCATGGAAAATTGTTAATATGCAAAATAACAACTGCATGAGAGGAAATCAGTTTATGATCTCTTTAAAATTTGTCTCTGTCTAAATATACACACATACAGGTGTAAGTACAAATATATATATATACGTATCAATCCTGGTAGAGAGAGGGATGCAAAAATGTGTCTCAAGATGAGTCTTCTTTTAAAAAAATACTTGAGCATGTACAATTCTGACTGCAGTCTTGAGTGAAAGCACATATTACTGCACATACTCTGTATTTCACTCTATTTGAATGAAAATCTTTTAAATACAACACAGATATTTTAAACTGTTTTATCTCTTCAGATTTCTTGGCAGAGCTTTTTTCTCACAGGTGAAAAAGAAGTCCAAAAAACTCTGTAAAACTCCATGTCAGTAAAGGCACTAAAATCCAGACCTCCAAATTTACAATTCGGCTAAAACCAGATTATTATGCCTTTCCTGATTAAGGGTCTTCAGTGAAAGTGAAAGTAAATGTAATTTTATGCTTTCATCCTGGTGAAAAGCCTTAAAATAACTTAAAATTCAGGCCTTGTTGGCTTAAGTCTTAATACTGCTAATTTGTTCGATAGTACTGTGTATAAGATAATGTAAATAAGGTCATCAGTTTCAATAACTGCTCAGTCTACTTACATATCTAAAATAAATCACTAAGTACCAAGTGCAAAGCACAGAGACAATCGTTATCAGCGGCAAACATCAGTTTGCACTGTAATTGCAGGGCACTTAAAACAACTAGAACTTAAAAGGACATGGGGATTGACAATATCAAACCATTTTTAATAATGCATAGTATTTCACTTCAAGTTAATAGGATGTGTAGGGGGTACACACATTTTCTATGTCCTAGAATCAGATGCATAGAGATGCATGCTCCTTGCTCTTCGAATGAATCAAAATATGTACTACCAGTAATATTTATCAATCACTTCAATCAATGAGACTTTTGCTATTGAATTAGTAGAAGCAAATGTATAACAGCAAATATAGTGCAGCTTATGGCAGAGAAGACTGACAGAGAAAGGCAACATCTTCAGCATGTTTAGCCTAATTTGTTCCAGATTCTTCTTGAATATAGCCACAGAGCTTCAACAGTGGGGACTTTGTCTCTAAGTGTGCAAATCCAGGCCCTACTATGAGACTGCTTGCTATGCTGAATTCTCAATTATAGTTCCACATGTAATTTCTTATTTTTGCAGAAAGAATAATGTGCCCCATGAACTAGAGACTTTAAAGGATGAATTTGTCTGTCTCATCTTCTACTATCATAACTGGACCACTGTATGTATGTAGTACATAAACAAGAAAACCCAGTATTTTAGTTTTGAGCATTTAGTTCAGAACTAAACTAATACCTTGTCATCTTCATATTGTGTTTATTTTTTCTAAGAAGCTTGTCTTTGCTCATTCCTCAGAGTTAATATTGTCTTCTTGCAATACCGAAATTTTTGTTCTTTTCCTGAGGACTGTATTAGCTACAAAATTGTATCGATTATTGCTAGGCAAAATACATTATGAAAATATAAGTATCTTCATATATCTTTCTAATGAATAAAGACAGTTATTAGTCTGTCCCAATTTTATAGCTCTGGTCCCCAAGTGATTAAAATTTGTGGGAACAAGTTATTCTCAAATGACTTTATGGAAAGTTTTCTGTACCCTTTTCTATGAATATGCAGATCCCAGTGTGTCACAAGGGGACAACTGTTTCCAAAAACATGCAAAAGCATGAATAATTGCTTTAATTTTGAAAAATGAAATGTTATATTTGACTGTGTAATCTACAGAAGAGTGTGTCTTAAATAATAATATGACAAAGTTTGAATATTTATTTTTGTAATATTCTATTTTTCAGGGCTTTAATTTTCATATTACCACAACTATATAGTATCAAGTACCTAAGTTATTTACAATTAAAAAAAGCACAAAATCAGGATGAGATAATAAAGATTAAAAATGTTTCAGGTTTGCCCAAGGTCAATGCAAATTTCACCTTTAAAATAAATGAAGAATTGGACTTCATATAACCAAATTTTCAGCTTGAATATTCCTTTAATGTATGCCATATTTCCCAGAAAATAGTATTTCGGTAGGATCAACCATCCACTGGATTAAAATGTAAGACTTCAAGCTGAATCCTAACTTTTCTACTGTGTGATTTTAAAGTCATTCTTTTTCTACTTCCCCTCAATATCATATGATAATTTTTATTTGCTGTGCCTAGTCAGTATGTTTTGCTACTTATGCAAAACCACAAGATGAACATCAGGGCTCAGTATTGGGATCACTTCTGTTTAATATCAGGGATCTTGATAGGGAGCTAGAATGCACCCTGAGTAAGTTTGCAGACAACACCAAGATGGGTGTATATCTGAGGGTATGAAGGCTCTTCAAAGGAACCTCAACAGGCTGGATCAATGGGCTGATGTCAATCACATGCATTTCAACAAGGCAAATTGCCAAGTCCTGCACTCGGGCCACAGCAACCCCAGGCTTGGGGAAGAGTGTCTGGAAAGCTGTGCAGCAGAAAAGGACGTGGGGACATTGATTGACAAGAGGCTCAATATGAGAGAGCAGTGTGCCCAAGGCAGTCAACAGCATCCTGGAGGCTGAATATGAGCCAGCAGTGTGCCCAAGGCAGTCAACAGCATCCTGGCTTGTATTAGAAATAGTGTGGTAAGCAGAACCAGGGAGCTGATTTGTCCTCTGTACTCAGCATTGGTGAGGCCATACCACAAGTACTGTGTTCAGTTTTGGGCACCTCAGTACAAGAAAGACATCAAGATGCTGGAGCAGGTCCAGAGAAGAGGAACTAAACTGGTGAAGGGCCTGGAGAACAAGTCTTATGATGAGCAGCTGAGGGAACTGGGGCTATTTACTCTGAAGAAAGAGAGTCTGAGGGGAGACCTTATTGCTGTTTACAACTATCTGAAAGGGCTCTATAGGGAGGTAGGCTCTGGTCTCTTCTCAGAAGTAACTAGTGATAGAACAAGAGGGAATGGCCTCAAGTTGCACCAAGGGAGGTTTAAACTGGACATTAGGAAAAAATTTTTCATTGAAATGGTTGTCAGGCAGTGGAATAGGCAGCCCCGGCAGGTGGTTGAGTCACCATCCCTGGATGTGTTTAATAGCTGTAGAGATGTGATGTTAGGGGATATGGCTTAGTGGTGGACTTGGTAGAGTAGTGTTAATGATGAACCTAAAGGTCCTTTCCAACCTACATGATCCTATCATTCTATGATCATGCAGCTGTAATCAATTCGCTTTGATGCAAGACACTGACATACTCAACAGTCATTCTTACAGAAGTTTCTTACAGAAGCAACTAATAAACCACCCGAAGTGAAAATAGTATTGTGCCGTGGAATTATTTCATCTTGCCTTGACCTAATTTTGCTGTCATGATGGGAAAACTACTGATATTAAGAAGATAAAGTCTGAAAATTATTTCTAATTCTGAGATAGGATGAAAGTAAAGATCTTGTACTTGGAAAGCAGAAGAACAACACTATCTGGTAGTTAGCTCTGTTCTACAGAAGCCAATTCCAGCTGAAAAAGTAGAGTGAAAACACTTCTCCTCTTCATCAGTTACATGGTGTGTACATTATTTAATGAGCTAATATAAAATTAACCATAAGTTCACTTTTATGGTCACTGCATGTCTTGGCTATAGTAAAGAGCAGTTTAGGTGTTAAAGTGAAAATTTAGTGATGAGTGAAAATGGAGGCAAACCATTCAACTGTTAAAATCTAAAGCTAGCCTATACAGTGTGTTACTACCAGTGACAATTATTCCTTGTTCAACTATATATAAAAAGCTTATTCCTTATCTAAGCTAAAATAAGAGGGGCTTGCAGTAAACACTTGTAAATCATGAAAAATGGTATAACCTTATCATTTATTTTAAAGTATCATGAAGCATTAATATAATTAAATTTGTCTTGTAATTATATAGCATGGATCTAGGTGTATTTTTCACTAGATTATTTCTCACTACCCTATTTTATTTTTGCAGTATCTGACTTAGGGATCTCCCAGAATGATCCTCAGGTCTGAGGAAATGACTTCATATTCACAGGTTTGGGTGGGAATACCCAAGCCTCTTACTGGTGCAATAAGAGTGTCAGAGAACTTCATCTAGTTGACTTCAAACCACCAGTATAGTCTTTGGCCATAAGTGGGGCAACTCCATAACTTGAAAGCTAAATTAATCAATTCAACTTAACATAAAACTCTGAACAAAGAGGGTTGACTTTAATGATGCTTAACTTTGTCATTTTGGAGAAGGGCTGAAACAGAAATACTAATTTAACAGTCTTACAGGGAATTTATCTTCCTATTCAGAGAAGAATCACCTAGCAAAACCAGTGGAAAATTACACAAGTGCAGTGAATTATCTAAATGCTAGTGACCTTTCCCCTCAGGTAGTTCCACTGAGCTGTCGGCTCCTCCAGACACAAGGATCTCTGTAATTCATAGTGCCCTAAGAGTTGACTGATGGACAAGAGAAGGGGTTGTTATTCTAAGACCCTTTTTCTGATTGCAGAATAGTTACTTCTGCATGGCTAAAAGCCTCCTCTTTTCCAGAGTCTCAAAATGGAAATCCTTCTTTAAAATTATTTAAACTGGCAGTGAAACATATTTTCATTAATTTCTTATATGTGTTCCTACTCTAAGCATTCTGTGAATGTGATGGTGGATCAAAATATGAATAACAAGACAAGTGTTTACATTAAGAGGACAGTTTTCTTTAAGAGGACAGTATGAGACCATAGGAGGTGGGGAAGGATACCCCCTCATGGAAAAAGGCTGCAAAATGAAGATAGAAAAGATAGGTATTTAGAATTCTGATATATAGAGACTGAAAAGCATTTCAGATAGTTAAGTAGAAGCATGAAAGATATCAAGCAGTCTCACAAACAACAGCAAACAAAACAGATGAGGTGAAAAACTTTTTTTTTTTTCCTAAAACTGCATTTGGTTTATATAATATATTAGCGACTGAACAAACTGTCTTGTCTTTTGGGAAATTTTTTGATAAATCTGCCTTTTGCAGATACCAGCTGACCTCTCCCCAGTTGATAAGCTTTAGCAAGTAACACATAGCATATAACTCCCAGGGACATCCACACTTTAGCATCACAGACATTTTCAAATGTTACCAGGTGTCTCATTTTATTGGTGAAAAAAGTGAAGCAACAGGGAAGAAAACAAAGGCATGACAAAAAGCCTTAAACTTTATTCCCCACTACTAGAGCAACAGAATAAGCTTTTTCTCTTTCCTTTGTGCAACCAATTCTAAGTCTTCAAATTTGCCCTTTACCTTGATATTATTCTGCAATATGGCATTTAAATCACAAGGTCAAATAGAGCACAAATTCTTAGAGCATTATCACTTAAACATCTTCAAAATGCACACACAGCTAATGCAATTCATTCTGAAGACTACAGCACTGCGAGAGAAAAATCTCTGATTTCACAAGCAACGTACAAATTGATGAAAGTTTCAATTTCTGTTCTGTGTATCCGTCTATCCATCCCTCTCTCTAAATATATCTCCATCTCCTGAGAGGTATAAAGGATATAAACCTGAAATCTAATGTCAGTCATTCTTCTGGCATGTGTAAGAGGTTATTTAAATGCAAATAAAACATTTCCATTCATTCTGCTGCTTTTATGAAAGGAAACCCAAAGAATCGCCTTCACTGCACTGTCTTAGATTTCACATTATGTGTAATGCTAGCAAAACAATTAGGCATCTATGACAGCAGCATAAGAAAAAACATTATAAGAAACTGAATAGTAGTATCATCGGGCAATAATTTATCTTGATCAGAAAGTGCTTATTACTGACAGTCCAAATTTTTTTTCTGCTCTGTCTGATGCCTTCGTATATGTCTATATGTATAGGTATGTTCTTACTTGTTTTTATGACATGATCAAGAAAGCAAGCTTCAGTCAACAACTATCTGGACAAAACACTGAGGAAAGCTACAATTCTCAAAAAGGATAGCAATGAGTTTATGTAAATCCTCAGGAAAGGAAATCAGGAAAATCAGTGCTAGCTTTGCCATTCAATTTGAAAAACACAAATCTTTTGTAAAACATCTCACTACTGGAAAATGCAACAACATAAATAAATCAAACCCAATAATTTTAACTTTTAAAAACTTTCTCAATATTTAGTCACTAGGTGGCAGTAAAACAAAAAAAAATGTTGAACTGATGTTACAAATGTTATCATGAAATGGGTATTTTTACACTTCTGGTGGAAGTTGTTGGTTCTTTCTCTGACTGGCACAAATTTCACATTTCAGCTAAATCAGTAAAATACTCTTGAGTGCCAATGAGTGAAGAAGCAAGAATTTTAAAATCCAAACTTTCTCACATGTTGAACACAAGAGGTCCAACCTTCAGGAGGATGAAAATGTATTTTTTCCATAGAAAGGATTCATATTACATAAACAAGAATGTCTATTTCTAACAGATTGACAAAACATGTTTACAACACTCATGAGGGTAAAGCTGTAAACCAATTTCCTATCTAAATGTCTTTCTGTATTTCTAAAATCTGTAAAAGTGATGACTTTCTGATTGAATGTTGTTTAGTAAGAAATCTATGTTACAAATCAGATTTTTCCAACCATACTTAACTGCTGCTCCCTATACTTCACTCATTCCAGTTAGATTACTAACATCTACTGATTCAATATGGCATGTTTAATCAGAATCTCATGAAATTACACTTCCAAATTAACAATAACCCTAAAAAAATCCCTAAAACACTACCCTTCCAAAATTTCTGACATTAAATGAGACCCCGCCTTAAAATGTATGCATATTTTGTGTTTTTCAAAATGTCTTACCTTTTATAGAAAATCATATAAGCTTGAAGAAAGCAGTAATAACTAAACTTAAAAATAAACTTAAAAATACTACAAATGCAAAACATTTAACATACCAAGATTATACTAGCTGAATAAATCAGAAACAACAATTTGGAAATAGTGAAAAATGAGAAAAATAAAGTAAGCCTGCTGAAGACCTAATCAGATACTACAACAGCTGACTTTCAATCTGCTGAGATTTGTTGCTATGCTACTTCTACCTCATGGCTAAATCAGCTTGGTGACCCAGTTGTATCTATATGTATTAAATGAGCAATAGTGAAATAGATCTGATTTCATCAGGCTTTCTTCTTGTAGCTAAATCCAGCTTTGCTGTTTTTTCCTTTTTTTTTTCCTGCTGCTTTAGGCTTGGTAATAGGATTTTAGTCTTAATCTCAAGAATGACTGAATTTTGAATAAGGCCAGTTAGAATCCATATTTCAGCAGTGAGAAGAGACTATAAATATTTATCAGAACACATTTAGAGAATAGTAAGAAAGCAACTTGCAAAATTTTACTCCTGTGTAGATCTAAGTACACAGAAAATGCGAGGCTGTTGAAGAAATAAAGGTTTATAATTGGACATGTCAAAAAAAAGAGTTGTTACAGTTCTGCATTCATAAATTGCTACAGAATAACTGCTTTTTCCTGTCCTGTGAACTGTATACAGTTAGTCTTCAGGTATACAGTACAATCCTACATAGAGAAAATATAGAAAATTTATTCCACTACTCTGAAGGAACATACTTGCATTTCTTAAATTGTATTGCAGGTATGGGATGAAATAAAATTAGGATTATATGACAATGTATACTATTGACATTTCCTGAAATTTTAAATGTTTCACATTTCTTTCAGTGTGAAATGTGTTGTATTATAGACAAGAATTAGCAGCATTCAACAATAATAAAAAAAAACCTCTGATAGATCACAAATATCTGCCAAGAAAAATATTGTAGAACAATACAAGATATGTGTTTGGAAAAAGACCAAATATTGAGCCAAATTCTGCTCTCATTTAGCTTTGTTAACCTTTCTAACCAATATGATTACCTGCACATAAATCAGTGCAAAGCTCCCACTGAGTACAAAAGGATTAATGTTCAGACCATAAAGTGTGATGCTACACTGCAAATCTCAGGGTTACAACAAAGAACATCAACATAGGCTGAAATATGAATTCACTTTACACGATGAACTCATTTATGGTCATTCCATGATGATGTATCCAAGTTAGCATATATTATTTAATTAATATAATTTGTTTCTAACTTGTACTAAAAACTTCAGCATCTCCCAGACCATATTGTGGAGAAATCTGGCCTATCTGAACTATTGCAGTACTGTAGTCTGAACTGTATGGCACAGCAATACATAAATATATATGTAGATACGTTCTAGGAGAGAGCTGTAACAAGAAGAGACATTCTAGAAAATTATTCTGTAGACTTTTTTTATTATCACTTGGCTGAGGAAGTCTTCATTCTATCAAATACAAGTTGCTTAGAACATGAAACACCCTTGGTCAAAAATATGAATCATAGAATAGCGTTAAGTTGAAAGGGACCCATAAACATCAAGTCCAACTCCCTACTCTTTGCAGAACTGCCTAAAACTAAACCATATGACTAGAAGTGTTGTTCAGAAGCATCTTGAACTTGTTCCAGTAACCATTCATCCTCTCAGTGAAGACCCTTTTCCTAAAGTCCCGATTGAACTTCCCCTGACACAACTTCATTTCATTTCCTCATGTCCTGTCACTGTTCACCAGAGAGATAAAAGTTTCAGCATTAAACCTGTATCTGTAAATTCACTGGATATGTGAGGCTGCTACTCAGGGCATCAAAAACAAGATGAATGCTTAGTCAGTGCACCAAATTACAAGGTAGACCACATATTTCAGCATCAGGCCACATAACTGGGGGGACAGCAAGGGACTACAATGTCACCTCCATATTCCCACAGCTCAACTTAAATCCACCTGTCACTCTTAAAGGGCAGAGAAATGTGCCTGGTTCTGCATGGTGCTTGGGCTTCATGAGTATTAAGGAGGCTGCAGCAGCACACTGCTTATGTGTGAGATGGTGCTGCTAAGGCAGGAAAGAATGATACAGTATGAAAAGAATGAAAAGACAGAATGAAAAGACAGAATGAAAAGACAGAATGAAAAGACAGAATGAAAAGACAGAATGAAAAGACAGAATGAAAAGA
>JANHFX010002423.1:29002-70950 GCA_027560015.1 Chloroceryle amazona
CTTGAGAAGTTGATAAGTATTTCATTCATGTTTTGCCTAAGAAACCCCTTTAGATTCACACCAAACTAACACCTTGCCACATACGTCTTCAAATTTTCACCTACCAAATAGATTACTTTTATTGAAAATTTTATTAAAAAGATCAGGACCATAGAAGAAATAGCCCCCACACTGTCCAAAACCATATGGACAGCCTGCATTTCTTCTTTTTCATGACCATTGTGAATCATCTTTCCACAGAAGAATCATTAAAGCCAGCCCAGCCTCTTCAGAAATGGTAAGGAATGAGTTCACTGTTCAAGAGCCTTTTTACCCACCAAAATTTTTTAATTATACTGTCACAATGCCCCCAGTAATTACCTCCTAGTTGGAAAGCTGACTCAGAAATGCACTTTTGGTCCAAAATCTGACATGCCATAAATGCTCACAGGATCAGTGATACACCTGTTGAAGCACAGGTCTCTTTAGCAAGACTTGTGCATTACCAAATAATTAAGAATCTGGAAATAGCCAACAGATTATTAACTATTAGAACCATGAGGTAGAGCTATGACCTCATTTTATATACTATCAAACTACTCATTTTAAATACTGCTAACATACTAGAGAGCTAGGATTTATTCTGGAAATCACAGAAGCCAATGCCATGTGCCATTAGAAGTCTGACTTCCTGACATTTGACAACTATAAAAGGGGACAATAAAAATCTGTGTTGATGCCCGAAGCAATTCCTCAAAGTGGGAATGGAGGTGACATTTCTAATCATCTGGGATTGTCAACTCTACTGTACAGTAATAAATGTACAGTTTCCAGCAACATCCCTGCTCCTGACAACCTAATGTAGAATTTCAGCTTCTAATTTCCATTCCCTTTGGCTCATGCACTCAAGTACTCTCCCCTAGAATTAAAGCTTTGTGACAGGTTTAAAATGAAACGGATCTTGTTTTAAAATTTGCCCTATTCCTTTGCCAAGTTCTTCTATTTCTTTACACACCTTTTTAACATTTTCTTTTCACATCAAACTAAACTTATGGTTAATAACACAACAGAAAAAATAGGTGATATGTTAAAATGAACAGTAGCACACACACACACACACAAAAAGGTGTAAGAAAACCTAAAGAGTGTTGGTTTTATTCTCACTGACTCCCTTTTGAATTCTTAGTTGAGCAGAGGTAGTATGATCTAGCTCGTGTCATTTCAGAGATCTTTTAATCAGGAGTGCAGACCAAGACAGTGGGCCAGGCTCTTCCTACAGCCAGTGGAGACAGACTTAACACCTCCTGACTGTAATTTGTCCTCATGATAGGATGATTTTCTCTACTGGAGGCAATAATTCCAATATATAGACAACACTTTCCCATATCCTAGGCAATACTTATAAAACAAGAAAACAACCAACCAACTAACCGAAACCTTTATGTATCCTTGCGCCTGTAAAAGGGGCAATGAAATACTCCAATCTGACTTCTTGGATACTGTCTCACCAGCCATATATTATAGGTCCTCAAAATTCCCTTGGTTACTTCTGTAATAGATCTTAACAATTATGTTTAGTGGTAGCTATTTGCTTAAAGAAGAACAGTAAACATAGATATGAAAATAACAAGAATCTCTCTTTGCAATCTGTTGAGGTATATTAACTATTTAAGTTCCAAATCAAATTTATTTGGCTTTAACTAGTGATTCTTACAGTGCTTTTATCTGACAGTTTTGAGACTCTGTGGATGCCAGAGTTTTCCCCCACGATAGTACTTCTCGGCTGTGATCACCTCAGTTATCAGCCTATTTATTTATTAACTCCAGAACAGCCAAGAAAAGGTCAGAGTCTGTGAGTTGGGTCTGAGATAGTCTGAAATACAGTTTCTCATACAACTCAGGGCTGTGAGAAAATGGTTTCAGTAATCAAGCAATCAACCATAAAACACTTTCAGTCCTCAGAGAAGACAACTACAACCTTTTCTTTGTAAAATCTGAGCCAACCCTTTTTGTGTTGAGTAGTGTTATTATTCACATTTATATAACAGTATTCAGCCAGACAAAAAGGAGACACAGTCAAAATCTGAGTTCAAATACTCGTTTGCCTCTCAGGTAAGAGTGAACCACCAATCCATACATTATTTAGATGGAAAGTTATCTCTAGCCATGTCACTGAAGCTGTAAAAGCATACCTAATTCAACATGTCATATAAAGACTGCAAGGAGATTTCAGGAAGTTTGACTTCTACTGATCTTTCGTATTTTCTTTTTCTAGGTACAAAAGTGTAATTTGCTTTCCTAAGGATTAGACAAAAAAGCCAATCAATATACTTCCTACCCTTATCTTCCTTTCAACTCCAGCCCCACCTGAAATACTTTAATATAACATCATTGACTTCTTTCTGGCCTTCTGTTAAGAGGGGAAGCAAAATGAAACTGCAGTTCTGCAGGCAGACAAACATTTCATGGTATCGTTTATACTACTTGCTTCCATTCCTATTCTCATTAATCCATTAAAAAATAAAATTATTTCTAACTTTTAAAGAATTCCTCGGTTTCCATAGTTCCCAAATTTTCTTCATTGCTGTCTGTTAGAATACTCATCATTATTACATTTGCTAAATATGTCCTCTAGATATAATTTTGATATACATATTTCCATAGGTACATAACCCAGCTCTACATGCAATTATTAGCAATGCAGAAATTGAATACCAGATTCTGATCAAACTTTCTCAGGACCTATCCAGCTTTAACCCAGGACCTACCATGCTTAGTAAACAGACCTGTATGAAAATACATGCAACCATTGACTTGGTCCCTGAATAGGGAAGGTGCAAGATAGTGACCTTCCATTATGGAATGCTAATGATTTTCTATTATGGAACACTCCTATGAAGTTGCATTTCTCTGCAGCTATCATTGTTCCCCCTTTCCTCGAAAATGAGCCAGTCAATCTAAGAAAAACTTCAAGGTCATGATACAATTAGATGGATTGCTGTTAAGAGAATCTAGAAGATCAACAACCAGCTCTAACCTTGCCTTAATATAATTTTTCATTGACTCTGAAAAAAATAAACAAAACCAACCCCCTCAAAAAGCAGTAATATATATCTGTTTACTGCCTCACATAGCCATTATGCACCATGATTAAATTGGTAAGAAAGAGGCTTATACAGACCTACAACAGGAACTTGATACTCAATCTTTTTTTAATTTGCCAAATGAAAAAAATGGCAAGTATTTTTATATTTTCTCCTTAATATTGTCCATTATAGAGAATGCAAATGTAAGGACTGGAGTACCTTAACAAGTCTTCTGGAAAGCACTTTCACACAGGAGTCCTTTTTATCACCTCTAGATCCACCAAAAGAAGTACTTTACTGCCAGTATCTCACACTGAGATCATGATCATGTTTGATTTCTTCCTCAAATAATGACGTCATTTAGAAAAATTAGCCACCACTGAACTTTTTCTGGGTCAAAATTCAGAAACACAGGAAAAACGTATGCCTTAGTCTATTTAAATATGCAATTTAATTTAAGGTTCAGTAAAAACACATTAAATAGAAGTGAAAAAGGAAACCAACTTTATTAGTAAAGAAAATTATGGATTTTTTGCCAATTAAACAGAAGTATACTCATACAAATCTAAAAGTATAGTAAAGAAAGCATAAGAATGATAGACTGGAAGTAAAATCTATTGTCTTCCTCTCTTCAATAGCACTTCAGGCTAAAGTTTCCACCCATGGCATGTTTGTTAACTTTTTTAACAATCTTAAGAAAGTATTTCCCAGAAGGGAGGAATGTTTCCCTATACTGAAAAGAATATAGGTGCAGGCTGAACTACAGAATACAGGAAATAACATATAGCAGAAAGAGAAAGGAGCCCTTTGATAAACTGAAAAGCTCTTAACATAACTTATTTTTTATGTATTATTATATTTAATTATTTTAATTATGAAGTCATAAAGATTCTATCAACTTGGGAGTAAGGATGTCAAAGTAAACAGGTTTGCAATCACTGAGCAGTGGGAATTACATGCTAAATTGCTATGAAAAGTCAGTGGGAAAAGGGGTGTGTCATTCAGAGCTTACATTTGTCCCCAGAACTAATTTCACAGGCTGGGTCCACAGTTTTTTCTTTGAAACCACTTCATTACGGTATCTCCTTCCCTCTGATTTTAGTCAATGCGCAGAACTGCACAAGTGCAGATGAGCTTTCCATTTTCCTAGAGCATGATTCTATTATCACTAATTTGCTCGTAACATTAAATTTCCAAGGCTAAGTGATTTTAAACAGTTCTACAGCTCCTGAGCTTTAATATGTTTGTTGCTATAAGGTAGGTATTTTCTTTTGTGTGGTTTTCTGTGCCTCTACAGGTTTGAAGTTGAAGCACATTGTTCCTACAAACTGCAGCCTACCCACGATCATAAACAAATTACACTCTGTGTGTCAACATTTGAAACCAAGTCACTAAATCATAACATGCTGGGATGGAATTGCTGCCCTTATCATCTACCACTTACTGCTATCAAAGCATATAACTGGATTAGAGGGAAAACAGCTGTATTACTCATACATTTAAGCTCTTTCAAACAGCAGGTTTTCTCTTGACAACAAAGCACAGCGCTTCAGATAAGAAAAATGCAAATCCCAGAGGAAATCATGACATATTAACCCCTGGCAATCTTTACATAGCTTAATAGTTCATTTAACCTTTTTTTTTTTTCACTAGAAATAAATGCAGCAGCGATATCAAATCAGCAGAACTGATGTATTTTAACACATCTACTTTTAAGCTTTTTGTTCCCTAGGATTTCTACATATAACAGGCACAGTTCATTAAATCATCCTGTCACTTTCTAGAACTGATTGGCATCAGTTTAAATCTGTGTCTCTCAGTTGTGGGCATGAATCATCATACATATGGGTTTTGTGGGACAACATCTTGGCAGAGGTTAGCAGTAAAATAGCTCTCTACTTAACTCAAAGCCTCATTACTAAATGCTCTACGGTTATTAAAGCTAACAAGCCATAAAACAACTGTTGCTTTCTTGGCCAAAGATCCAGGAGCGAAAGAAAAATTGTGGATAACTTCCAGTTATTGCTAACGTTCATATACCCATCTGCTATACTGCATTAACTGAAAATATTCACATAGCTTTTTGGACTTTTTAATTAGTCAATGATCTCTAATACCAAGATGCTTCAAGAGAAAATGTCTTTAAGCAGTAACAGGAAATGTATTGAATAAATCTACATTTCTTTCACCTAGAACACAATGTTTAAGTTGATACTTTGAGGGTTGGATTTATTAAGAAAGCACTGGATTCAGACGTGATTTAGACATGCATTCTCTGTTATGAAATATCCTGTGAAGAATAATGAACACAGAATCATAGGATCATTTAAGTTGGAAAAAACCTTTAAGATCATCGAGTCCAACTGTCAATCCAGCACTACCAACTCCACCACTAAACCATGTCCCTAAGCACCATGCCTGCACATCTTTTTAAATTCTTCCAGAGATGATTACTCAACCAGTTCCCTTAGAAGCCTATTCCAGTGCTTGACAACCCCTTTTGTGAATAATTTTTTCCTAGTATCCAATCTAAACCTCCCTTGGTGCAACTTGAGACCATACCCTCTTGCCCTATTGCTTGTATACCTGAGAAAAGAGACCAATCCCCATCTCCTTGCTAAAATATCCTTTCAGGTAGTTGGAGAGAGAGAAGGTGTCCATTGATCCTCCTTTTCTCCAGGCTAAAAAACCTCAGCTGCTCCACATAAGGCTTGCTCTCTAGACCATTCACCATCTTCCTTGCTTCTCTGGACATGCTTGAGCACCTCAATGTCTTGCTTGTAGTGAGGGGCCCACAACTCAGTGCAGCATTCAAAGTATGGCTTAACCAGTGCCAAGGACAGGGGGACAATCACTTCCCTAGTTCTTCTGGCCACATTATTTCTGACACAAGCCAGGATGTTGTTGGCCTTCTTGGCCACCTGAGCACACTGCAGGCTCATATTCAGCCAGCTGTCAATCAACAACCCCAGGTTCTTTTCCACCAGGCAGCTTTCCAGCCACTCTTCCCCAAGACAGTAGCACTGCAGAGTGTTGCTGTGACCCAAGTGCAGGACCCAGCGCTTTGCCTTGTTGAATCTCATACATCTGGCCCTGCTCCACCAGTCCAGCCTGTCCAGATGCATCTGTAGAGCATTCTTAACCTCAAGCTGTTCAACACTCCTGCCCAACTTGGTGGTGTCTGCAGAATTACTGAGGGTGCCCCCAATCCCCTTATCCAGATAATTGATAAAGATGTTAAAGAGAACTGGCCCCAGTACTGAGCCCTGCGGAACACCACTTGTGACCAGATGGTCTTTTGTGTATCACCATATCTAGATCATTTAGAAAAAAAGAAAAATGAGATTATTTTAAAAGTAGACAAGAATTAATGTACCATCTGCCTTTTAACACAGTACATAAACCCAATACATCATCAAGGAAGAATACAAGGAAGAATAAGTGGGAAAAAAATAATCAGTAAAATGAAGAAAATAATATTTGAATATAGATGAGATCTCAGAATTTCTAAGAAATCCTCATAAATGAAAGTCATGTATGTAATTTTCAAATATCTAAGCAAATGATCATTTTAATATAATATGATTTACTTTAAATGTCAAGATATGTAATTCGAAAGTAAAAATAAAGCAAAATACATGGAAACAGCACAGCAACTAACAGCAACTTTGCAGTGGATGAATGCTTTATTGAAGTTAAGTCTGTGTTTATGCTTTTGTGAATAATGTTAAGAACAAATAATACTGAGTATGGTAATATATCACATACTTATGCGGTGTCATTTCTGGTGCTTAACTTTTGTTTTAGGCTTTGTTTGGACTGAGGAAAAACTGAGCGAACTTTAAAAAAAAAAATAAATTTCCCTTCTGTTACAGAAAACGTCAGAACATGATGTCTCCCATAATTCCAATACCTAAGTTATCTGAACACATGAAAACATGGGTTATACAAAAGTAATTTCAATAGCAAAAGGATCTAATATGGACTTTTAAACGATATGTGACAACAGGAAATAGCACTTTATAAAAGATTTAGAGATGTCATGTTCTATAATGTATATTTCTGTGTGTTGCCTTCCTCTGAGGATGAACACACCATGACCAAAAAGTCCTTTTCAGTTCTGTAGTCAAATATCTGATGTGCACCTCTAAAATTCAATCCATGAAAGGTCCTTACGTATTGTTAAGTTACAAACCACTGGGAAAAATGTGCTGTAGAACTTACTCAAAGATTTCTAGCCCTTTTGCAACACAAATCCCAGACTTTAGGCCTCACTTGAATAACACTGAACCTTATCTAATAAAATAACCTGAACCTAAGGAAGCCTTGGCTTTCAGATACACTATTTCTGGTCAGGTGGTAGCAAATGAAGGAAAGAGTTTGGAAAGTTGTGTAAATCAGGAGATAGTGGGGGTCCAGATTTTCCAGTGGTGAAATCTAGCACAGCTCCACTAAACCTGGTAATCAATATCCAGTAGTTTGGGATTACAATCCTTTTATAAAAAAAACAGCAAAGCCAAGATTTCATCTCTCTAATGTCACTACAGAAAAGCTTATTTCCTTTCACAATAGTAATAAACACATTTGTTGGGGTTTTTTTAACTGCAATTTAGTCCAAGGCAGGTGGTGAAATCCACTATTAAAAACTTTAACAAAGGAAATGCGAATAAAAGTTTCTCCCTAGTATTTGGAGAAAAGTCTAACTGAGATGACAGCAAATGATGAAGCAATAGGCAGTGTTCAAAGAAATTTCTGATAGTGAAATTTCAGGTCTTTCTCCCTGCATGCTGGCTACAACACATTTGTAGAAGTTGAAAATTGTCTCCAAAACACCATGCAGGCTGTCTCTTGTCATTAAGAGTATGTTAATGTTCCCATACTAAATCCTTAGAATCAAAGCTCTAAAGTTCAACAGCTTAATCAAAGCCAAAAAAAGCCTTGCCCGAGGCTAGAACATGACATCCAAGGTATCAGCCTGAAAACTGAAAGTTGTCCATACCATCTTCATCCTCCCCAAATCTATTTTATTTTACCTTCAGCTTTCTTGAAAACAATTAATTTGCACTTTAAATACCAGGCAAGTATTGGAAAGACTAAAATGCCATTAAAAAATGTCCAAAATATGAGTCTCTTATATCTCACATTGAAAATAGTTTGCTTATGGCTTTGCTGGTAATGAAAATTTTTTGAAAAGAACAGATACTCACTGAAACTACATTCACAAAGTCGTCATCAGACAGGGTTTCTAACATCTCAATGACTGAGGTGCGGATCAGCTTCAATGTCAATCCACTGACACTCCCGCTCCTAACAGAAATCCATAAGATAATAGAATGAATTTGACAAAATCTATTTAAAACATACAAAGAAAATACAGAGCACCAACCAGCACTCTCACCAACTTTCACACTAAAATTGTCAATAATTCTCCTGAATTCTCCAACTCAGCATTAGTGTTCTTACATTATTATACAAAAAAGTTTAGTCCAAAACTGATATTCAAAGATCCAGTCCTGTGGCTCATCATAATGGTACATCATTCCACATTTTAACTTCAAGAAATATGATAGCGTTTACCATCTTCAATCAATGCAGTATTTAAACATTTTATATCCCTACGCACAGATTTACAGCTTTAGATTTTTAGATACTGAAATGACAGCTTGTTTGTTTTAAGGTAAAACCTAAGCTAAAGTGAAGAAAAAAAAAATGGATAAAACTCACTGCTGATATGGAAGTATTCCACCACATTTAAAAGCATTAAATGCAAATTCTTACTAAGGTTTTTTTTCAGCATAAAGCAATCTGTTTGACACATGAGATTCAATGCTTCCTTCAGTGTCTCAACAAAGAAAGACTTGCCAAGGGAAAGAGGGAGTTTTTATTAATTTCTTTCTTCACTCTCTCTTTTTATAGTAACCAAACATGGCAAATTTTAAATATGTATGGTAAAACACACCAAGTCTGCATACATTCTTATCTTTCAAGCTCATGAAATCATGGTTAAATCTACTGTGATGCTTCTAGTCATTAGATTTTAGGTTTGTGTTTTACAACAAATCTTGGAACATACATGAGAAATTTTCAATTGATTACTTCAATAATTAAGAGGATAGAAGCATAATAATATTAAAGTTATTAAAAATCACTCCCTTGTTCCCAGTTTAAATATCCTTCAGGTTTGTTTGGGGCTTTTTGAATTTACTTTTCCTTGCATATAACAACTACTAATCCTCTCCCCATTTTTCAGCATAAAGATATTTATGTTCAATATAGCTAAGTACTTTCATCCTTCTAATGTCAATATCCAGACATTAAACACTTACGCATCAACTAAAATAAGCATGTCTTTGGGAGATGCAGCTCCTTGGATATACCTGAAATAAATAAAGGGTATGAATGACAGAGATTTGGAAACTTATTTGTTGCATGTGATGATAGACACTTTATGATCTCTAAACAAAATCAAGCTGAACCAAAAAAATCCTCCCATTGTAGCTAGTAGAAAACCATGTGCCCTCAGCTTCTCTCTTGCTGTGTCTCCTAAGTAAACTGAAGTCTAAACCACATTAGGAAAGTCTGGAAGAAGGATACTCTGAACAAAATTCACTATTTTCAGATGTTAATAACTGAAAATCATGAATGCTGTTTCCGAGCTAAAGAACTTGATAACAGATGAATTATTAAATCAGGCCAGCTTAGGGAAAATTTTTTCATCCTCTGAAAGAATATATTCAGCTAGTGTGAAACCAGGTATCAATATGCATTATGCCCTTAGAGGCTTAAAGGGGAAAAAAAAAAAAAAAAAAAAAAAAAAAAAGAGGAACATTCCCACTGTTCTTTTGTCTTTTACCAATCTAGTGATTTTTTTGCTGGTCTAATCTGCTGAGACATATTTTTAAACATTTGCAAAATTCTGGAATAATAGCTCAGGCAATAAATCGAATTACATATGATTTTGGCACAAAATCAAAGTTTTTAATCGCCTTTTACCTATATGATAGTTATGAAGACTTTTATGAATAGGTCCATGTAATGCAATGGTACAGCACAGTACAGTAGATAATGTATAACAAGTAGTATGATTTGCAAATTGTTTATTCAGAAGAAGTAGCTGATTTATTTTTTTTTAAATAGTAGTATCTAAAAATAAGCATTACTAGATGTAAATAATTAGAAAAGAATGTCTTCACAGTCATATCTAGAAAGTAAGTGACATATACACATCAGTCCTTTTGAGAAAACTTACCACGGTCTTCTGCGAACATCATACAGATCTATTTTGTTTGGAGTTCGACTTTTATCTACCCATGGGGAAGCTAAAAAGGAAAAAAATGTAAAGAATAAATTAAAAAAAAAGTATTTTTAATACAAGAATATAATGAAACAATATCAAGGACTTTGGACTATATAAATATCAATATCTGGATTGGATAAATAATGTCTGTGTTTGTGTAATTTGTATTTGCAATACCTATATAACCCTATATATATAAGCATATAATATAATGCAATAAAACTACATATAGATAAAGACTTCAAACAACCTTGTGTTGAAGGAACAGTTATTGAGTATAATTGATGACTGACTTCAATGGAACTGGAATTTCAGCTGAAGTCCTTTACAATGTGAAGTAATATTTTGGACAATAAAGTACTTAATTTTAAAAAATGTTGGGAGTCAACTAATGTGTGCAATGTATGGATCTAAAGCTTAGTTCTGCATCTAAAAAATTATACACTGACTCAAGAGTGCTTTACCTAAAAATGCAAATCAAAAGTAACATGAAGGTACCATATTTTCTGACAATAAAATAAGATAGAAATATTCAGGTTTCTGTAGAGAAAATGCTAGGATTAAAAAAGCATTGAATCTTAAGAAAGCATTTAATCTAAGCTTTATCAGAATTTTCAGAAAGGGCAGGAAACATTTCCTTACTGAAAAACAAATCAAGTCTTTCAAAACCATCTGACAGCTTAATGAACACAAATGAAAATGTGAAAAGTTACATGAAATGCAATAATGTTCTGCAATTTGCTCTCACTGAATGCCAATAGCATCGGTGGAGCTATTTCCTAACGTTAATCATTTTTCTGTCTAGGAAATAAAGAAAAATGTAGGCTGCTCCAGGATTCTTCATGAAAAAAACATTCATTTAAGACAAATGGGAAGAAATATTATATCTTTACCCACTAATATTAAAGAAGCCATCAGCTTAGAGTAGGTACCTAGTCTTGATTTTATTAAATGAACCCTTTCCTAAGTGACCATAACCCGAATTGGCACACCAGTTACTAAAAACATTTAAACAGAAAGTAAAGTATAGGACATATATCAGCCACAGAAAACACTGCATATTGTTGTACATGAGAAGAACCTTAATCTTTATACCAGTATTGTCTATATCAGACTGGTCTTCTGTAACCTGAAGGAGTAAGGGTTTTGAAAATTCAAGAAATGAGAAAATAATATTTTTAAGACTGCTATATGTCAAATTTGCAGCTTTAGTATCATTACTTAGGTATGCATAGGTTAAAATCCCCCATATTTTATGATCCTGAAGGCAGGGTTAGCACATGTTCAATCATGGACTTTTTATGTCTAAATCTAGACACAAAAACCTGTCCATAGGTATCCCATGTGAAAATCTATCCTTGATATACATTCCCAGAGACCTGAAGACCTGCGTTCAATGTACTCATTTCAGTTTGTAGTGAGTGGCTTAAGTATAATAGCAAACAGGTACTGACCAACACTGCCATATCTTTGCCCAAACTTTCAAGTCTTTCCACTGACATCCAATAAATGGCTATGCCCTATCAAATCTGTCCCTCTTAATTGATCCATATCTTGTGACAGCCTTCATAAACAGAATTATCAGAATGTAGGTATCTGGAATTATTTGAAAACAATAGATAAATTGTAATTTACAGTGCTAGTGTGACAACAACTTAGAAATTTCCACCAAGAAGTGAATGAAAATTTTTCTTTTTTTAAATGTTACTTTTTTCATCTAAAAGATAAGTCCATCTCCTTAACTGTTTTCTCCAAAGCAAATGGATCGTGGTTCAAAGAGAATGTGAAGACAAGAGCTGAAAAAGAATGCTTCTAATATCATCATGTTTTGCTGTAACGGTGGCTACCAACATAGGTATTAATTTAAAATCAAATCCATTTTCTCAAGGCTCACAAAATAAGACTAGCTCGGCAGCTACATAAATTATCTACTGAAAAGCATCACATGGACATTTCGCTACTATTTATCTGATACTATAATCTTCAAGAAGATGATAGTGTAACTTCAGATACCATTCTGGAACACTAATTTTTCTAAGTTCTGAAGTAAAATTACAGTTTGTCTATGTAACAGAAGACAATATGATAAATAATTCAGATATATTTTTCTGCAAAATTTGGAAGCTACATATATATGTTAATGTAATACCATCTGCCAGGTAAGTACTTCACTTCCTTAAGGTCAACACTAGTTGGCTAGGCAGAACACAATTCAGAATTGGGACTTTTACCAAACATAGTGTGGCAAATCTTTCAGAAATGTGAAAAGGCAAAATTAATGCTAACTTAAACTTTCAAGGAAGCACCAAATAATACGAATTGCTTGAAAGCTTCCCTAAGCTTTCCAAAATATTTCCAAAAGCACCAAAAAACTCTGCAAAACAAAAGTCAAGGGTTTTAACTCAAATACAAATCAGAACAATATTTTATTTGTTTATTTACTGTTTGTTTGCTTTTATTTTCTTTCCCTCTCTTTATGGAGAGAATGCTTAAAATTTCCAGTTGAGACACAGTAAAACAGAATCACAGAGTCACTATGGTTGGAAAAGACCTTTAAGATCATCAACTCCAACCATTATTTAACACTACCAGGACCACTACTACACCGCATCCTTGAGCACATATCTAGATGGCTTTTAATTACCTCCAGGGATGGCGATTCAACCACTTCCCTGGGCAGCCTGTTCCAGTCTTTGATAACCCTTTTGGTACATAAGTTTTTCCTGATGTCCAACCTAAATCTCCCCTGCTGCAATTTGATACCATTTCTTCTTCTCCTATCAGTTGAGACGTGTAGGAAGATAGCAACGCCCACATCTCTACAAGGTCCTTTCAGGTAGTTGTAGACAGCAATAATGTCTCCCCTCAGCCTCCTTTTGTTCAGACTAAACAACACCAGCTCCCTCAGCCACTCCTCATAAGACTTATTCTCAAGACCCTTCACCAACTTTGTTGCCCTTCTCAGGACCTGCTCCAGCACCCCAATGTCTTTCCTATACTGAAGCACCTAAAACTGAACACTACTCAAGGTGCAGTCTCACCAGTGCTGAGAACAGTGGGACAATCACTTCTCTACTCTCAGTGGCCACACTATTCCTGATGCTGGACAGGATGGCATTGGCCTTCCTGTCCACCTGGGCACACTGCTGGCTTATGTTCTGCCTGCTGTCGATCAGCACATGAAGAATCTGAAGACAAATCTTTCCAAATCACTCTTCAGAGATCCTTAGGACTCGAGCAACTAAGCCTTGCAGTCAGTTCTACCATAATTTTCCAGTAGTTTCCTTGGTTGCAACAGTGTTCAAACCGTCCCTTTCTGGCTACATCTTTATTAGTATGTTAGAAAGCACAACGGATGGGAAGACATTCACCAGAATCAGACTAAGAACTGTTACAATAGTCCAGTTATACACAAAAGAAACTGTGAACAAATCAATCAGCAGATTTCTTAGAACCTTTCTAATCCTTTCAGAGATGACTGTGAATGGTGCCACAGTTTCGCAATTTGGGAGATGACTGAGTAATTAACACATCAGATAAATTCTACTTCTCTTTCACTAGCTTGGCCCTTTTGGTATGTACAACCCTGGAAAGATTGTCAGTAGCTTCAGTGAGATCTGGAGAAGGTCTTTAAAAACATTTCCCACCAAGCCATTAAAAGAGTATTTTCTGTGCCACATGTCAATGTGTTACTTTTTCTTAATTAATATATTACCTTCTGTTGAAACAGATATAACAAGCACCTACATGATTAAGTTTCCATGCCAGGAAATGTTTCTGGATTTATGGTGTGACTACAAAATTTTACATCAGATATTAATGGGTACTGGATCATATAAACACTAATTAATATAATGTTTACTGAGAAAACTTATTCTATTGATCTGTATGATGTTTTCTACTACAGTTTACATAACTGAGTAGTAGTAAGTCTAGTATAGTTAAGCAGAAATAAGGACTCATCCCTTAGTATCTAAAATTTCATTCACACTAAAGAAGTCCTAAATTCCCCCTTCAACCTCAAGAATAAACTTGACTAAATTACTCATTCATCCTAAAATCACTTTGGATCAACACTTTTAATTTTAAATGTCTTTGAATGGTCTCAAATCTATTCACTGGTTTTGGTAACGTTGAGTATTTAAGGATCTTATTGGAATTGTTATTTCTAGGAAACCAAAATTCCTTAGGAAACTTGATCTCAAACGATTTGATTTTAATTGACCCTGATTTCATTTTTAAAAAGCATTTTTAAAGGATAATAAATGCTCTTGATGAAAAAAAAAAAACCCACAAAAAAACCTAATTACAGATTTACAATTATACAGGAATTAATTACAAGGGATGGAGATCACTGAAAAAGACATACATTGCCTTGGATCACATACAGAACACACTATTAAGGCATTTGGGGAAACTGGCTTACATCTTACTGACAAAAACTATTATGTGGTCTAAGATTAAAGCAAAATGAAATACACAGAAAGATGATTATGCATTTTCCTAAAGAAACCAAAATTGACGATCAGGGGTTTCAGGAGTTAAAGTTTTATTTACATACCCTATTGTTTAAAATGTGCACTTGATTCAGATGCCTTGGAACCTGGCTCACCGAATGTCTTGAAGCAGTGAGCCTCACTGTGTTTCATTGTTGCATATTAATATTGTCAAACTATGTCAACACTACACGGTTCTCTGTAGCATACATTAGGTTTTAGTCATGTTCTCCTTTGATGCCTTTCTTGTTTGCCATATGGTTTGATATTTTATAAATTATTCATTAGATTTGATATCCCTCCCATTTCTGCTGTTTGCATTATGGAGATAGAGGTCTGGCTATATTTCAAGCAAGTTTCTCTGCTATTTCTGCACATGTAAAGTGGAAATCCTGCTTTTTTGATTACACAAGAAACCAATTCATCTAATAGAGAGGTTGTCACAGGGTAAAGCCTAAATGATAGTATTCCTCAGGAAAGGGAGACCTTGGCTACATCTGACCATATTTAATTCATGAGATGATTCCAGAGTCAGAGGTGAGAGTCATGGGGGAGACATTCATGAAAGTCCTGAAAGCCAAATGAGACCTCAGTTACATCTGCCCTCCTTTACCGGATAGGTAGGTATGTATGTACAAGGCACAGAAAGGCATAGATGAATTATTTAATAGCTTTACATTCCAGTAACACATTTGGGGAAAGAGGCTGAAAGCTTATAGTAAGACACACATGACAATTGTCAAATCTTACTCTCATTGAATCTTCATCACCTTTTCATCTCAAATGGTTTCTGCGTAGTCAATCTTGATATAGATTTTGCCAGGTTAGGTAGACAAATATTTGTTCAAGTTCAATTTTACCTTGCTATCTCGCAAATGAACACTCACACAGATATTCAAAACATCCATAAACACAGATTACTCAATTCCCCATGCCAGATTCAGTAAGTCTTCATTAGATAGAGCAAAGGTGCAACCTACAGCTTATACTTTCTTTTTAGTTTCATTTTGTATTTCTTCTCATTTTTCAGTGAACTTATGCATACAAAACTGCATATCTCAGGTATGAGATACCCACACTGGTTGGGAAATGTATTTGTCAGCACACTACTCAGAAACAAGTCATAAATTTTGGTGTGGGAGCAGCACCTTCACAGAATTACTCAATTATTTTTCAATAAAGGTGAAAAGTGATGAGACATGGTAGACAAAAATAATAAACAGCTGTAACTTTAATAATACTGAGCATTAATCATCATTAATGGACTTTTGCACCATTGTATTTAAAACTCAAGATATTTATACCATAATGAAACCTTGAATTAATAACTCTCTAAAACAGAGATTGCGCCTGATGCAACCAAAGATGTTCAGTGAAGACGAGACACAGCCACCTCTTAACTGTTGTATTCAGATAATGACTGATAATTGCCAAAAGCTCAAATTATCTTCAAATTAAATCTATCTAATATAGACAGCTCTGCACAATGTCCTCTCTAACTTTTATAGCACCATCACCATATTATTTATGTGTTTATTGGCAATACTGGGCTCAGTTTCATCCCAAATTAGTTCAGCAAACAGTTTTATATGGGAAATGTCCATATTCAAGCAAATTAATTGCTTTATTGCTTCCAATATGCCAGAAGAAACAAGTGATTTGAATGTGTAACACCTATCAAATGGCTCTACGTTATCTCAGTTCAGAGGCAAATATTTCTGCATCCTCACATATAAACTTAATTTCATCCTCAATAAATGTGTTGATCACATTGGTTTTACCCAGACTAGCTACTATCCCTGAAAAGGGTGCTGCATTACTGGGATAGTGCTTTGGGTTTTGGTTTCATTTGTCTGGTTGTTTTGTTTTTGTTTTTTTTTTACTTTAAAGGCTCCTTTAAATCTTGAGTTGGTAACAGGAACTGACAGATATAAAATATAAAACCTTTTGCAAAAAAAAAAAAAAAAAAGGTGAAGTTCTCCATTTTTCAAGGCTTTTGATTCATTTTGTATGGATTTCTCAGGCTTTGTAGTTTCTTAGTATCTGCTTCAGTAATGACTTTCTCTGGAAAGTTCAATATCACGGCCACAACACTATTGCTTGCCATTAACGGTTAACACAAGAGCAGCTGTGCACAGCAAGTCCTTCATTTGGAGCAATACAATTTTCTTTTATTAGAAATCGATTTTTAAAGCTCTTCCATTATTAATTTATCTAAGTAGGGAATGCTCCAGTACCTGAGCGAGATCTGCTTTGCTGACATTTGGAAATACATTCAAATTTTTTTTTATTTTTTATGAAGGGGAAGGGATAGTACTATCTCTTCTCTATCTATATTTTTAATCCAAGAATTTTAAGACTTTTTATTTTTCTGGATAATCAGCACTGCAGCATTATCTTTTCTTTATCTGTGAATTTCTGCATTGAACACTTTGTAAGCTGCAAGGTTGGTCTTATGAGTAAGGACTGAGGTAAAAAAGGTCATGAGTATCTTGGCCTTTTCTGTGCCTTTTGTCAACAATTTCCATGCCTCAGAATAAAGCAGCAGGCCCATATTCTGCAGTAAATTCATATTTTCCTTAGTCTTTCTTTTGTTGCCGATGTTCATGTAGAAGCTTTTGTTCTCCTTCATATGCCTCACCAGATTCAACTCCAAATGGCCTTTGGCTTTTCTAATCATGTTTCTACATGCCTAGACAGTATCTATATATTCATCCCTGGTCCTTGCTCCCACTTTTTCCTTTTTAAATTAAGAATCTTATCAGTTATCTTCATCACCTGAAGATAGAGATTCCTGTCTTGATTCTGATAGAAATCCCAAAATGTCTGTAAAAAGAACAATGCATTCTTACGCTGCTGAAACAATCTCTAAGAGAGACTAATTTGTGACATGTAACATTAAACGTAAGAATGAATATATATTATGTCCTTCGTAAGAATGAATATATATTATGTCCTTCCTAAAAGTTCCATTCACTTTATTTGTTTATTCTTCTCATCTCTTTATTAAACTGGTGTTTACTTACTCTTGAGTTGTTCAGAGCTTATAGAATAGCTAACAGAAATCTCAAAATTGCTCTTGGCATCTTCCCATCAAAATGGATGGTTGCCAGCATAATAAGAGAGCTTAGCACTTCTCTTCAAAAATAGGCTGCCATTGAAACTAATGGAAATGGTTATACTAATTACCCTCACTAATCTTTAAAATTATTTTATAGAAGACACATTTTCTTAAATAATTTAAAGAAGAAAAAGTATGAGGAAACTCATACTAACTCTTTAAAACAAGCTGATTGAAACCCTAACCGAAAGAGGTGAAAAATTAGGTTTGAGGGTCATGGAGCCCCTGCATCTTTGGCTCTTCTCTGACATTTCTGCCTTGATGTTTGAGAATGAGAGCAGAATAAACTGTATATTTTATGGAAAAATATTTAATAAACAAAATGAAGTGATGTATTAATCTATAAAGAGAGAAGCTGACCTCAATGCAGTCTGTAATGTTTCTATTGGGGCATTTTGCAAGGTTGCTGTACAGTTCCCTTTTATAACTGGTTACAGTCAGAAGAAAGCTATCTTGTCCTCTCAATAGAGACAAGGGAACACAAATGTACCAAAGAGGCAAACAAAGCAGAGCTGTATGTTATATGAAATCATAGATGTGATGTGAGAGGAGTGCACAACAGTAACAAAAATAGGGAAAAAAAAAAAAAAAAGGTAAGAAACAATGGGATATATGCAAGAGAAAAATAAAATGCTATTTCACACAGTTCCACCCATGGGGTCACTCGTACAAAAATCCCTTCATGCTGCTGGTTTCTATTGTGACAAGGACAGCCTAAGAGCCTACTTAGGACAGAAGCGATGTACCACCTAGCCAATTACTTAAGGTAGTGGGATACTATCAGGTAAAAACATTAGTTCAAGAAACCTGTGATTGAAGACAACCTCTATAGCTTGGAGGTACCGAAGACTGATATTTTTTAGGGGAGAAAAGACTGAACAGATATATTTCAGATAATAATGAGCAGACTTATCTACGCAATTTATGCAATTTAATTTTAGATTTTGATTCTTCCAAATTTTTTCACAAATATCATCACTATGGAGCAATTCATCACTTTGAAGCAGGCTTACCAATGCAATGAAGTAAGAATTGTGTTGTTTTCTATATGTTATGTAACATATATATGTCTATGTATATATATTCTTACATATGTATAACACATGTAAGAATTCTTAATGCAATTTTTTACAATTTATAATCTTTTCAGTGTTTGTCAGCAAACTGCGACAAAGAGTTTACAAAAAGATGGATAATCTTTAATGAAGACTCGTTCTAAAAATGTAAAAACCAAAGGGCTTTCTGATTTGAGCTATAAATTGAAGGAAATAGGAAGAAGAAGATGCACAGAACAATGCACATATTATTTAAAGGCCTGCCAGATTTCTCCAGGTCACTGTGTATGTGTGCAGAATTTAAGAATTGGAGAATTACCCAATAATTTATGAAGTTCAGTTCTGACAGGACTAGATGGCTAATAAGGACTTAGGCACTTAGCTATGGGATAAGCAGGATATGTGAGGATTTGTGTTTTATGCTAAATTTATATTTGTGATTAGATAGGGCGAACAAGCTTCTCACATTTTGCAGAGGTGCTCTAAGGAAGAATACATAGAGATCCTGAGGTTCTTGTGCTGGTGAACAACTGGAGTATACAGGTTAGCTAGACATAAGAATATAATTTCCAAAATATGAGATAATAAAATTAATTTCCTAGAAATTGGCACAGAGATGTATTTAAGAAACGCTTATTTTTCAGCACTTAGAAAACATTGCTATATAGTAAATTGTGACAAATGGTGACCCCAGACACAGTACTAATATATTCTAAAAACATTGAAATAGAACTCTTGGAAGTAAAAGAAATATGAAATTAGAATTTTCCATATCAGTTTTTCTGCAACAGCTCACTGTATTTATTTTATGAGCATCTAGCATGACAAAACAAACAGCATTCAAGTGCTGTGAAATATTCTTCCAGTAAACTAGCCTAAGGCATTTTCTCTGCCTGTGTTAGCAGTTGTGCTAATGATACAGTAACAGCTTTAGAATAATCCCCTTCGCCCTCAGAAACACAAACAATGCTGTATAATAGAAGAGAAAGGGTCTCAAAGTTCTTCCCTAGCTAGTTGTAGGCAATTGTCTTGCATACAGTTGCACACAATTGTCTTGCATATAGTGGACACACTATTCCGTCACTAATAACAGCATTACTTAAGAACAGCAGCAGCACAGGCAGTATGCCTTAACATTTAACAAGACTTTCCATTAGCTACTATACAACAAAAATCAAATTAAGGCTACTGAGGAATTCAGTAAAAATACTGATGAAATTCAGTAAAATATACATCTATGTAAATTAATTAGTGTGATCCAGTAATAGGATTCTTTGACAGGTGGAACAGATGCTGGTTAAAATAATCAAGTTATATTCATTGACCTTAGCTTTCATAGCAAAGACATAATTGCCAGAGATCGTGGATTCTGCAGGACATAAAGTACCATGGTGCAATCATATTTTCACTGACTTGAATCACAAGGTTATCTCTCTAGTTACTGATTCACTATTTTTAAAACTAGACAGGTAAAAACAACTCACCAGCAAACACTGAACTCGATTTTTTACATAACATATAGAAAACAACACAAAAATAAAATATAAATATATATGTTACAGCTTTTCAAATGACATATTATCTGTTCCTCTTACTGTAAAAATCCTAATTACATATTTCACCTGCAGTTTCTTCCCCCTCATACTAGCTTTATTTAAGTAGTACTTTCAGTTTCACAGCCTTTGAGTTGCTTCTGCTATACCAAAACTGTATCAATATAACAAAGTAATTTTGGTTATCTTTTATTGATCATAAATAATCCATAATATTATTAAGGCAATACGTGGTGTAGGACAGTTCTTTAGCAGACTTCAGTTACCTGGGTAATACCTAGCGAGACCAGTTGCACTACCAAAAACCTGCCATAATAAAGTGGGGTCTTCTTCTCTGTTTCGCTTGAATACATCATCCAATGCTGCAGTCCAGTTGAGTTCATTTAACACTATTGTTGCTGTCAAAGATAAAAAATACTTAGTATTAAAAAGTTATATCCTACCACAAGTAACAATGACTACAAAACGCAAACTGAACTATTGCAGAAAGTAATACAATTCCATTTAAATAATTGACAAAGTAAATTTAAAGAAACACATTTCTCTTTCTTGGGAATTTTCTTTACGTTCCTCATTCTCTCTTCCGATTTTATTATTTGTATGCAATTACTGTTGGCCTATTTGCCTATCCAATAACTTCTGAAAATATTTTGTTTCTGAGATGTCACTCTAGTTGCACTTGTCAGTTACAGAAGAATAAATGCAAGCATTTAAAGATTATGTTAACTAATTACATCACATTACAGTAAGAACACCTAGAATGGCATCAACAAAAGTAGATATATATCTCTCAGAAAGGTAAAAAAGATGTCCCTTTCCAAATGGATTCTGTAAAAGGATTGTATGGGAAAAAGACGATGAGTTATTTGTATTGTAATATTAAGGTGGGACTGCATGCACAATAGTAGACATTACTGCACACTTAACAAGATCTTAATGTTCGAGATCACTTACAGAAAGATCAGCAATGCGAACATGAATATCAGTTGGGTCAGTTCTACAATGAACTTAAAATGCACAGAAATTTACATTTCAGCTAAACACTGTGTGACTAGTTATAACATTCACAAAGTTGTCCTGTACCAATGCTTGTTTTAATCAATCGTAAATATTATGTAATCAATCAGTATGCAATATATTAACATATTCTATGCCTTTTTGAAAAAGAAGATAAATTATAAAGTTGAGAGGTGTACAATGCTACAGTAATAGTCAATTGACTATAGTGGGTACTCAGTGAAATTTTATTATGATACAGAATATCTTATGATATAACCTATGAATCATGTCTTTCACCCCATTTAATCAGCTGTAAATTTTTCATTAATTTTCCCCAAATAAAATGTTAATAATAGCAAGTGTTCAGGATATACGAAGAAAGGGTTTTTTCTTGGTTTGGTCACCACTTCATTCTTTTGCATCGCCTAATGGCATAGTAAGTAACATTTTTAAAACTGAAACCTAGATAAGCAAACCAAGAGTGGCAAGGAAAAATTAAACCAGGTAAAGACATAGGTATAGATTTTACAAAAGCTAATACTGTAATACAAATTCAACTTACATTATGGCAGTGCACACAGGAAAGAAAATACAACTTTGCTCACAGATGGGCAAGTCAAGGTGAAATAAAATCAGTTCATAGTTAAGGCACCTGAGTGGCACTACAGAGCAAAAGGTATGTAGGTCTACATTCTAGCCCTCTGCTACCACAAAAGAAACAAACAATAAATAAACAAGCACTGGCTGAAACGTAACACTTGACAGCCCATTTCTGAAGTGAGGTTGTCAACAGGTATGAGAGAATTGAGACCACGACATTAAATTTTATAACTTGTTTTTAAAGGTTAAGGAGAAAATTGCTACACCGTGTGTTTTTCAGAAAGTTTTTTTTCACAGATAATTTTACTCTCACAAGATATAGCTTTTTATAGAAATATCAAACTAAATTTCCAACTCTTGAGATTCACTGTAAGCAATAAGCTTGCACTATATACCTGTCTAAGCAATATGCTTGCACTATACACATGTCTCTTTGTCAAGTAGATAAGTCTAAATACATATAAGTTTAATAAAGAAAAAGGATTAATTCCCTGAGGCATAATGAGAAGTTAATTATCATTTTTAAATGGTTACTGTTCAATTATCCCCTTTAGGTCCTGTTTGACCTACTGTGTAATTATGCACAGACTTTCTAAACTTGACTTTATGTCAGCTCTTACTTCTAAAAGTGGCTCCATGAATTCATTAGAAGCAATGTCATTTATTTAGATAAGAATTTCCTTTCAGCTTGATTTGTCTTTTTTCATGTTCCCATTTCCTCATCTGATGTACAGAGTACTGGGCTCAGTGGAAGCCTAAGACAATATTTCCTGGTGGCATTTAGAGCACTGAAGCATAAGACACTTTACTTGAGGCACATGGGAGACAATAATTCTTACCTCTTTGCCAGACGACAAAGCATTTAGGTTTCAGGACCCTCTATGAATTCCCAGGTGGCATAACAATATAAACCAGTGCATTTCTTTAGCCTCGTGACCTGACAAAATTGCTGCAGCCTCTATTCCCAAATCTGTCAGTGACTTTACCACCTCGGTCAAACCACTGATACCCTTACTCAGCAAATCACTTAATCAGGAAAAAAATATTTTTTAGTTGATCATGCTCTTAAAAGCTTTTCTAAATTGATGACTATGTATCCCATTCTTCACATATGAAATATGAGACAATATTTCTAAAGAGAGGATTTCATTCAGACTGTAAGCTTACTAATGAATAAACTGTATTTAGTGAAAATATATTTAATATTTTACTGTTACAAAGAGTATCTGTGGAACATCAATCAAAAATGTATTGATGATATATATATATGAACCTATATGTTTCCACGCACCTCTGCACATACACAAAATACATGCATATACCAAAAAAGGAGAAAACAAGGAGACAGTATACAAATAATAGTAAATTAACCAAGTACTGATGCATTGAATAGAACTGACAATTTCAGCATTTTATTAGACTTGTTGAGATTAGGCTATAAAGTAAGAAATATAGCTTATTAGACCTTATTTGTAATATTTATAAATAAATGATGCATTAGAGTCAAGAGTTTTATGATCCTATTTATGTCCTACTTTCCCCTCCTCTAGAACTTTCTCCCAGAGACATATAGAACACCCTAAAAAATCCAAGAACCTGCAGCAAGGGGGAAAAAAACCCAACCCAACCCATGAAATTTGACTTAAAAAATATTTAACATGAAATTCAAGATGAGAATCAAGAACAGAACATCCTAACAGAAGTAAAACAAAATAAATCTGGGAGAAGGCTTCTAAGAATATGTAACATATCTGTTGTCAGCTACTGAAAAACATATCTTCTTGTACTGCAGAAATTCACAGTTAAACGTCCAAGTCTCATTTCAGAAATAAGCTTTAACAGGACACATGTAAGGTTAAACATAGAAAATTAATTAAGAGGAAGCTGATATAATTAGGACAACACCAATTTGTGCTTGGAACAGACACACAGAGTTTATAGAATTTATTTGATGGGACTGACATGTAAAGAGCTGATTGTACAATCATTTATTCCCAGAGCAGTTTGCTATTTGTAATTTAAACTTGCTCCATTCATTCAGATTTTTTTATTTGTTTGCTTTTCATTCTGTCTACAAATATACTTGATACAGAATGCACCTGCATTTGTGTTAACTAAACCAATACTCAGTAAATATGAAAAAGGGTGATGGGAATTTTAGCTTAAATAATTTATTTCTTTCAGTGTAAACACACCCTGGACTTCAACAGGCAAACCGTAAATCAAGTCCCCTAGTTTCAGGTTCTTTTGTTTTGTTTTTTTAATGCAATACCTCTGGTAACAGGCAATTTCAAATCACCACCTCTAGACTCTGGTTAAAAGCCTACAGCACTGGATTTGAAACACACCAATCAAAAAAACCAAAACAAAACAAAACAACACAACAAACAAACAATCAAAGAAAAAACAAACAACAAACAAACCAAAAAACAAGGAAAATTGCTTACAGACAGCAGCAAAATTATTCTTCTAATGGTTCCTACTAAAATATCATGATTCTCAATTTTCACATATAAATCAGTGCAGTGCTACTCTCAGTAGTTCATCGTAGAGAGTATGGCACCTGTCAAAATACACTAATTTGAGTGATATGATTTATGTTGTCTGATAATTTCATTTATAAGCAAACAAACAAAAATCACTAAATAAGATGTTTAGAGATGTTATAATCACACTTATAGAGACCTCTGTATCTCAGAAACAGTTGTCTTTCCTTTTGAGTTAATTTTCATACAGGAAAGAGCTTTTGACTAATAACTGGCAGAAAATCTAGTTGGAGAAAACGCTCCAGTAATCTTACTTCCAATTCTGCTAAAAGAAGTCTTTGAAGATTACTACTTCAAAGCTGCTACCTTTCACTTGGCATGGGCAAGATGAAAAAATAAAATTTATCATCACACAATCGGAAACATCATTCTTCCTGGCTAATTCCAGTGAACTCCATCCATCTTTTTCCTTTCCTCTTCTGTATGACATGAAGTTTAGGGGCCTTGGCAAGGAATGGATTCAATTTTCCTCTGCAAACGCAATCAATAAGAAATAGAGAGCACTACTATGCTGTCTTTACAGGAACTGGAATACACTTCTGATGATTTATTCAATGTATAGGTCCTGGCCTGCATACAAGGCAGAGTGCAACTTTATTTGAAAAGCCTGAGAGCTATTTACTATATCTGAAAATATGTGAGCTGCTGTTCCCTGATGCAGCAGCTACACATACACTGGGGAGAACAGAAGGGAGCTCCTCAGCAGCTCATTAATCTTCTTTTAGTGTGTGGAATGTATTACACTTTCTTATCCTGTTTAATGAAGTTGACTCATTGATTTCTTTAATGATAACACTGAATAATTCTTGTTATGAATGAAATATATACTTGCAATCAAATATTATGATATTTAAGAGCAGGTACAGAAGGACAATACATTTGCAAGAGCATATTTCTGTATGCATGCGCACAGGCACAGATGCTTCCATCTGTAGTCATGCTAATCAGATATTATAGATAATCTACTTAGGTATAAATTAGTCTTCTTTAAATGTTTGACTAATTTTTTCAAGATTACATTCCTTCCATGTTTTTTTCCTTCCATGTAATTTATGTTAAATTACATAGAATGTTACACACTTTCAACTGTCATTAGAAAGTTGCATTCCCTTTTCATTTTATGTTGGACTAACAAGGACTGGTGTTTTCCATTATGAGGTATTTTTAATTAGATTTTCATACAGGTTGATATAGATACGTGTGTATACACACATACATGTGCACTTTTTTTCTCCCTAATTCCCAAACATAATAATTCAAAGGACTATTCTGGTAGCCACTTAACTTCAACTCTTCAAATTTGGATGCATGTTTTAAGCCATGTGCTTCTCTCATGGAAAGTTAACCATAAACAAAAGGCTAGGGCAAAGGAAATATTATAGTGGCTTCAAACTGAACACTATCTCCAAGGTAACTGGTCCTTGGAGTGGAATCACAAATTTGAATTTAGATTCTTCAACTTACCCTAGAAACTTCAGGAAAGAGTCCATCTGAAAACAGTCATCCAAAAAAATGTTACAGCTGAATAGAAACCAGTTACAAGAGAGTAATCAGAAAGTTCTGAGAGTTAGGGTAGCTGGGGAGTGTTTTATCCAACCTCTCTACAGAGGTTAAGCAAATAAATAAGACCACACCATGAGATACATACATGGATTGTAGGAATGTGTATCTACACACTGCATATTTTAAATATAGTTTGCACACATATTCCAGAGTACCAAATTTATCAGGTTAATTACAAACATTGTAGTAACTTGTATTCAGTTTGAAAACATTCATCATATGATTTTGAAGTATTCTAGTTATTTACTTATTTATTTGAAGCTAAAGAACTACAAATGGGAAAAATATTTACAAATTGAATAAGCATTGTTAATTTTTATTTTAAAAGTGTTTATTAATGCAAAGAAAATGTATTCTTTCCGTTTAAAGCACAGGAAGAAAATTAGAAAAAATGTCTTAAAATTTAACATACTATAGCTCTTATATAATGGGGTTTACAACTGGATAGGTCAGTATTTTAAGTGATGCACTGCTGGATCTTGTATGTATAAATTAGCTACAAAATCCTGCTTTGAAAATAGCAATCATGACAGAATTTAAAGTTACTGGATAATCAGAACAGGGCAATATGCACTCAATGGTGCATAAAAAGAAAAGTATTAAAAAAATAGCATATGGAACAAAAATGAAATCAAATAATTTCAAAATCTATGATTGTTGAAAGAAAATTTTATAGAGTAGATATATCACGCTCACAATTAAAAGCATGAATGGTAAAATGTCATGTACTTTTTTCTTTAAATGATCAACTTCTCTACTCCCCATCAGAGATCTAAGATTATGTCCCAGACTCTTCTATAAATAATTATCTGAAGAAGTCACTGAAGTCTAGCATACTGTTGTGTCTGTGTCAAATCAAGTAAATTAATTGGCAACACCATACGCTGTCTGCTGATTGACTTAGCTGCCACATGCTGATAGCTAAAGAAGCACAGCAAAAGCTCATTTAAATAAGAAACGCCCAGGAGTAGAAAATGAGAATAAAAATGTCAGAAGAGAAGATGGAATTAAGCTTCTATTACAGCTACACAAAAAAAGAATTAATACAATGCAGAGTCATAGACTCTTCAGTATATAAAATTTTTCAACAAGTTATTTATCTCTGTAAAACATAAAAGATACCCATATTACATACTGCAGCCTATTGCAAATAATAGTATTGCATCATCTTGGAAGCTGGGAAGGATGAATGTTGTTGTTTTTTGCCTTGCTTTCTTTAATATAAACATATACCAGCATGTATTCTGGAATGGTGTAATACCCTGTGTTGAGCAACCATTCAGTACTGTAGGATTTTTTATGTGCAATAGTCAAGAAGACAAAATATATGAAAGGTGCTGTTGATTAGAGTGGTACTGAAGGACTTCCAGATTTTGTACTAATTTTTAACTATTTCTTATTATATTTTATAGGTGACTTCAAAGTAGGCCTTCTAACTGCAAATAATTCCTTCTTTAAAAAAAAAGCTGATTTTTTTTTTTTAATTAATATGTTGCACTTTCATGGAAATATCAGGGATTAAATATCAATAAAACAACCACCTAGAAAGTAATGATCACTATATTACACATATTAACTCTGGTTTTCCTTCATTTTTGTTAGCATTTCGAAGGATATCCTAGTGACACTCAAATTAAACTATCTATAGAGATATGATTGATCTTTAATGAAGACACCTTTCTATAAAAAAAAAATAATAATTAGGTGTTAACAAAACCAATCAAAAGACTGTGTGGAAATACTGTTTGATAATAATTTATTAAACTTTGTCTTCACTTTGCCAGGGTACCACTACTTCAATAACTTTCCAGTAAGTAGAGCACTTTACAAGAGCAGTAAATCCTAAGCAGTAGGAAAAGAACTAGAAGCAGACCAACTCATGCAAAAATGTTCTCTCTCCTATCTCATGCTTTCTGGACTTTTTAAACTATTTTGCCAATTCTGTTTATAATTTATGTTACTTGTAGTTTGAAATCTCAGTTAATTCAGAAACGGATGCTATCACATGTTACCTATTAAAAATATTTATAGTTTTTCCTTCAACATGTATATTGGCCATAAACAGCAACTGCTTCTATACTCTCCCTGGCCATGGTAAATTGGAAAGCACAAGTATCACCAACAAAAATAGAAATATGTTACTACAATAAAATAAAGATCTATTGACACCTTGTCCAGCATACTCTGTGTTCATTTTGTCTGTTACGACAAAGAGATGAATTGCAAGTGGACAAAGTTTGAAAATAGCCACTAAGATACCTGAAGAAGAACAAAGTTTAAGTAATAGAACCTAGAAAAATGATGCAGAATCAGAAAGCAAGGCCACTTCTGAAACGGATATATAAGCATAAGGTTAGTACTGGCACAATGGGTATAAAGTACTTAAAAATAAATCAAAGCAAAAAAATATGAGGTTTTTTTTAGTGCAGAAGGTCTTAAAGTGATCTTCTGCTAGGAGATACGAACAAGCAGCCCAGATCTTTTAAGCTGGAGTTTGATCAGTTTATTAAAGGAATGACATGGACTAGATAAATTACAAATAGGATTCGTCAAGCAAAAAAGCTGCCCTATTGTGATATATCACCCTTTGTTACAAAGAAAAGATCCTTTTAGAAGCTGAAATTTAGTAGCTACAAACAATGAAGTTTTATACAGAGTTAATGGCAACACAAGAATTTGAAGTAAAAATACTTTTTTTTTTTCATATGCAACTAGAGATTATCAAATGTTTGCAAATAAACTGCGGATTTTTTTTACTACATTAATATATATCTCTATATAGTACATACATATGTTGGTTCGCTATTATAAAATCTTTATTCTTAATAAATCTTAATAATAATTATGTATTATAGGGTAACATACATGTATATCATAGACAACATTTTTTTCTGAGGTTTAGGGCATTTTAATGAATATTAAATTAATACAGTGGATTTGGCTAATATATTCTAATCTAATCCCAATATAAATGAAATATTAATGAATAGCAGGCTGGTTTAATCTATCTAAATATATTTACAGCAACAGAAATCTATGACTCACAGAGTGTGAGGGGAATACAAGGCACAAGTGGGAAACGTGAGAAAAATGATGATGAGACACAGTCTGCTTCATTACCTGAGCTGGTAATGAGAGCTCCTGCTCCTTGTCAATATTCTAACCATATCATGGATAAGTTTTGCACACTAAAAATAATTAAAATTCCACACCTTTTCTCTTTGTTGTTTTGTTGGTGGTGGTTTTGGCCAAAGGTTGTGTCAAAGAAGAGAACAGATAATTTCTAAAATTCATCTATCCAAGGAAGAAATCCCCATTCTCTAACAGCTTAAACACCTTTCTCACATGCAACTGCATTATGCCTTCTTGGAAGCAGAACATAAAAATAAATTAGAAATTGTCAGTGTATAGCCTGGCATCATCATAGATATTGTACTTTCACTGTTAATTAAACTTTGTTTGGTGTTGTTTTCCAGATTATATAAAGGGAATATGAATAAAACTCTTCTCTCTAAAAGATCAAGGGGCTTGAGCATACTAGAAAGATAAAAGTTCAAAGCTTGCTGCCTGTACAGAGGATCTCCTTCTCTCTGAATACATTTCTGTTTCTTGCTGTAAACAAAGACTTTGCCTATATCTTTACAAGAGGAAAAATATTTTTATTTCATCTATAGCATTCAATCTATGAGGAATGAAACACAGACTTCAAGTCCTGTGTTTCCAAGATGTCAAGTTGAATTCCATTCTTGGGGTGAATTCTGGCCTCCCTGAAGTTAATGACAAAACTCCTTTACTGCAGAGGGAATTGACTTAATTCAGAACACTGCAACTCTTCAGTGTTCAGCCACTCTCTCTGTATATAATATTTTGTCAGTCTGATGCATTAAGCAGAACACAGAATCAGAAGCCAGGACTTATTCAGTTTTTTTAAGGAAATGAAAAAAAAGTCACCACCCTTACTTCATAAGACTCAAAATGCTTTTGAAATAATAAAAGACTCAAAAGGATCTTTGGGAATGAAGAAAAACTAAGCTTCTTTGCAGTTTTTTTGTCTGCTTCTATGCCATGAATAGTTTCTTAGGATTCATCTAAATTTTCTGTATTTGGTGCTTTTTTTTTTCACTTAGTATAAGAGCTCTTTGTTCTACAATGTCCAATGAGAAATACATTTTTATAATCATGTGCTTGTTGAAGGTCTCCTTGTTTTTAATTTATTTTGTGTAAAATTGCAGAAAACAACTGGAAAGGGGTTAAGACAGAAATCTTATTACCTTATATATAGACCTACCCTAATGGTTTAAACTGTACTACATTATAGCTACTTTTGCTTCCCATATTTAACTAAGGGCCATAACCCTTCCTGAATGAGTAAAAGCAGCATAAATAGAACTTTTAAAGTCAGAGAACCTGCTGAGTTTGAGATTTCTAAGGGCTTCTGTATAGATTATTCCCAATAATAGGAAGAGACTAATGTATTAAGGAAACACAGACACAGATGGAGCAACTGCTATGGAGTGAAAAAATGCATCAGGAACCAAAACAGTTAAGAATACATTATAAAGAACTTTGAAGTCATACAGTACTTTAAAAAGCTACTTTTAATTAATGTCAGGGAGTTAAGATACAGAGTACCACATTTCTAGCATAAGGAGTAGGATATAAAAATATGAATTTGCCTTTCAAGTAAGGCTTTAAGCAGTGGTCATATCACATAGTGAAATACAACAAACTTCAGCCCCAGTATTACAAGCATTTCTACACATATTTAACTTTCATATTTGATAAATTTGGGAAGCAAACCTGAATGTCAGGAGCTTAACATCAGCTAAATCCTATTGTGCTCTGACAATCTGCATCAATTCAGGACTTAGTCTGGGGAAATAAGGGTCCAAATCTTCTAAAGCTCATTGCAAGAAAAAAGAAAAAAAAAAGGAAAAGACTTGGTGTCATATCGCTTTTGAAAAGATTACTGTATGAAGAAACAGAAGACTTATAATTACTGAGAAACTCATTACTTTGCTTTTCTGACAGTGCAGTGGTTTCAGTGGCTTCACTTCTATCAGCCAGCAGTGCAGTGCAATGGAAGCTTATCTGTATATTGAAATGGTGAAGTGGGGATGTGACATGCATATTATGCAAGATTTGGAGATTTTATTGGCTGCTACATCTAAGCTGTGCTCTATCCTAAATGCCCATTAACAGTTGATGTGGTCCAGGTGCACTGTACGACTGCACGTTTTAGCTGCATTGGAAAGGAATGCAACCGCCACACTGTTCCTGCATTGTCAGGGGGTTGGACCCAATGATCTCCAGAGGTCCCTTCCAACGCCTACCATTCTGTGATTCTATGAAAATAGCATGTACCTAATCAATTTAGTCTTTCAAGGAGGAACAAACTAACCTTGGTTACCGTCTTTCTTTTTTGTACCTTATTTTGATAATTTAAGACAGAAATCATGGTAAACTTGATGTCAGGCAAATATGCTAGACCGTGCATCCAATAAAACTATTATCAGCACCAAATACACATACCTCTTCATCATAGAGGATACTGTTCAAGCTGAATTCTGAATTCTGACAGAAGCTTCTGCATCACTGTTTTCCTTCCAGGTTTAATATTGAGCCAACCAGGCAGTACTTAGGGACTTAGCTGCAACTAACATTTGCTTTACACTTACCCCAAGCAATAGTGTTCGGTATTTAAAACAGACTGATACTGAAATCTCATTTTAAGGTCCACTTCATTTATTACATGCTTTCACAAATAACTCGCTGATAAAAATAATGGAAAATATTAAAAAAAAAAAAAGAAGAAACAGTAATCTCTCATTGCATCTACATGGGACATACTTAAGGATATAAATCAATTTATATTTCCAAATTTAAAGATGTGAACACACACACAAAATCATAGACTTGAAAAAAATCAGTTTTCAATCTCAGCTGTAGTAAGATGGCACTATCTATTTATCACTTATACAAAACCACAGGAAAAATAGTTCTAAATAGCTTCAGTTTCTTAGCTATAACCAAAATATATCAGTAGTAAAGTATTTTTAACAAATACATTTAATAGAAATGCTTTGTATGCCTATTATTGTTATTTAAATTAAATACAAGGAAAAAAAAGGCACAAAATGATTTTATTAATTCTTTAGTCTTTGAAGGAATGCTGATGTAACATGCCAAAATATTTACACACCACTTTATCATTATCTTCTGAATAACTCTTAATGACTACCCACACATAAGACCTTCTGTAAAAAAATTGCAATGCACTTTCTCCTTTTTGTTTGGTTGGTTGGTTGATTTGGTTTTGCTTTTTTGTTTGGTTTGGGTTTTTTTGCATTAATTAGTTGGGGGTTTTTTTGAGATAGAATATTCTTACTCAATATTTCAATTTCTGAATATTTCAATTTCTCATTTAGAGAAAGTAAACCATGAGTAACCAGACACACAAAAAAGCAATCACTTGTGTGCTTTGCCTAACACCATTCCTAAAACTGTAACACCAGTACAGACTTACATCTACAGCAACCATTGCAGCATATGGTATATTATGCATCTGAGACAGCGAGGGCAACGTGTGGTGGTATCCGCTAGGTAGATTACTCTCACTTGCCTTCTGCTGAGGATTTCCTCTTAATTCTGGCCTGCAGTTCCCATGTTCTCCTTAGGGATAAGCATGATGCAGTTTTAAAGAGGATTTAGAATTAAGATTTCTGTTATTACTAATAGGAGATGCATGACTAGTTCCCAGAGTATGTGGTAGAAAGATGACAGAAGGTTCATTCTGTTTTCAGCAACAGATTGATTTTATTTCAAAATCTAAATGGGACTCTTAGAAAATACTGAATTAAAATGCTAATTTGAGTCTATTTTACTGTGTTTTTCCTCCACTGCAGTGGGACTGTAATAGGCAAATAAATTAACCCCCTAGACTTTTCACCATCTCTATTTTGGTTTTGCCACCAGATACAGGGAAAAACAAAAATAACTTCCATAACATTTCTTTCTACAACCACGTAAGCCACAAAGCAATAAACTGGATGTGAAGGGATATTTTATAATGATATATCACACATAAGAAATAGAGACCAAGACAACAACCCCAGGTGTAAGAAATCAGGCAAGGAAGGCAAGAGCATGGCCGAGTCAAGACCAGCTGGTCAAACTAAAGGGCAAGAAGGAACTGCACAAGAAGATGCCTTTAATTCATCCCGTTTATTGAGCAAGCCATGTGCATTCATGTAGAGGCACTTCAGCTGTGCTGGCAAGGCTGGGTAACCTGACAAAGTGTGATCCATAGATCCTAGTGAAAATTCAGATTTAGAAATGCACACAACCGTCTCTCTCCCCTAGAGACAAAAACCTGCTACTGTAAGAGGCATTGGAAGTGAAAACCAGTCTCAAGAAAAAGTATGCAAGTCAAATATCTAATTGAAACCTGTTCTGTGAGATCCAAAGATCAATTCTTGTTTCTCTTGGCATCCTATAAAACATAAATTAAGGGAATAAAAAATGAAATCTGCTTTCCAAGATGTTATTCAGTCCAAAACAATTGGCTTCAAAGCAATAAAAGTTGCAAACCGTGTCTCATCCTCTTTTTTTAGAATGATTTTTTGTAATACCTGTTTTGTAATTTTCACTAGAAGACTATGATGTAGACATGGAACTACAGTTTTATTGCAAAATATTTTCAAAGTGTACAACTGTTCCCTACTACAGTGGGTGCTGAAACCTCTTATCAAGAAATGATGGATAATATGAACAATAAAATGATGGCTAATACGAACAAGAAGAAAAATGACAACAGTGTTCAGGATACATTATCAGTTTTTCTATGGTTATAAAAATTGCTTGTGGATAACAGTGCTTGTGAAAACTCTAGTTTGGAAAATGTGATGGTGATTGCTCACTGTGTTACAGATGACACACAAACTTTGATATTGTAAAATAAAACCTGGTGACAATTTTATGTTTATTGATATTAAGTCTGTGATTTCTAGGTATTCTCACGCTATATTGTTGGGTATTCTCTGAAAACACAACATCTGTAACAGAAACCAACAAGAGGATTTTGCTGACACAGAATTACAGTTTTCCTGTTAATTTTCTACGCTTCCCCATTTCTGGTAATTAATATGATAGCTACACCCAAAGAATAATGAATTTCTCATGAACCACATATGTTGCACTTGCAGTTACCTCTCAAAAAAGTGTACATTTCTGTCTGTTATTACAATTTTATTATATAAGATAGTTGTACCTTTCCTATGGAAGTTATAGCCTGTCTTCAATTCAGAGTTAACATGCTGTGCAGTAACATTGCCTAGTATGTATTTTTAAGGGACATAAGCGTCCTTAGGAATACCAGCTAAAATGTTAAATTCAACAGAACAACAAAACATTTTATGTACTGTTACAATTCACATAGTGTTTACAAATATCTTAAGAGTTGGAGGCAAGTTTTATAACATTTTAACAGTGGAGCATCGATTCTCTTCAAACAAAAGCAAAGGAAATGGCCTCTCTTTCCTCTAATACTGCAATTAAGGTGCACTTTACCACTTATTAAAGCCAGAATCTCAGAATAATCCTCTA
Source organism: Chloroceryle amazona (assembly GCA_027560015.1). Classification (NCBI taxonomy): domain Eukaryota; kingdom Metazoa; phylum Chordata; class Aves; order Coraciiformes; family Cerylidae; genus Chloroceryle; species Chloroceryle amazona. The sequence continues at coordinate 63,902 of JANHFX010002423.1, forward strand.
GGTCTGTCAGTCAAGCACACCACATAAGAATAGGAGCTACTATGATTCTTTCCCCCATCATACTGACATTTCCATTTTCATCTCTATGTCATTTATATAAGCTGCACGCAACTGTGGCCATGAATTTTAAATAGCTCAGGTCACATTAGGGTCTCTTTCCTCTTGATGAGATTTTGAAAGAGGAAGAAGACTGCATATTTGAAATTAGGACCCTAAATAATATTTAAAAATAAATAAAAATAAAGGAACAAATTTTAAAATATTTATTTTTTCTTTCCCTATTTAAAACATATGAAGTAATTTTGAATGCATTTTTTTTCTTTTATTGGATAATGATTTTTCCTTGATGATGAGCACAGAGAAAGGAAGTTACTTTCATCCGGAAAGATAAATTTTTACTTTTTTTAAAAAAAGTAAAAATAGTGCTAAAACATCTTTAGCAGTATATGAATATATATTATTTTTGACATGGTTTAGAAATAATTTATTCAAATTGTCTCCTAAAGTCTGTTATGGCAATTCTGGAAATACGCTACATGCAATAGAAGCACTACCCTATCACACAACACAGTATTTGCCTGAACTGTATATGCTTTGGGGATACAAAAAATTGTTTTCAGTATTCATCTCTGCCTGAGGCCAAAACCATGTAAAAAAAGAGATGTCAAGAATTGTTTTTATTAAATGAGAACACAGCATAGAGAAAGAATAGATGAGAAAATTAGAATATGTAAGACTTTCGTTTCACCTCCAGTTCTATTTCTGAAACTCAGGTCCAGTCCTAATGGACATCTAACTGTGGCTCTTGATAATTCATAAGATGAGTGATAAGCCTAATAAAGCACATCCCTGAAGTACTGTTGAAAGAAGAATAAAAGACAATACCAGCAAATCTGTACTAAAAATGGAGATGATAATTCTTCTTGGAGGTTGTTTTTAAGAATGGGACACAAATAATAAGTTTAATATTAAAAAAAAAATCACTTTGTTCACATGCTACTTACAGCCTTCATAAATATCTGTTGGTATGTGGACTGCTGCATGTTGGTAAGACGTTTGCCGTCGAAAAACAGGATCTTCTTCAAACACTGGTCTGATTCTCTGGCTGCCAGTTTCAGTGTCATTCTTTTCAGGCTTTTTAAAGAAAGACAGAAAGACATGTAAAGGGCAAAATATTACACAGTATGCTAAAACCATTTCCATTCACCTTTGCTTCTTTTTACATAAAAAAAATCATAACCTTTCTTTTGTAGATAAAGCTTTGCATTTGTGTATAAACGCACCTATTTGGTCCACATATATAAATATTTGTGTATATTTTATTTTAAATTATAAGTTACCTAATGCCACTCAATGAAATGGAGAACTGCAAAAGAAAAGTAGCAACCTAACACCTTACACACCTAAATTTCTAAGTGTGGAATTTTTGTATTCATGGTGCAAATCAAATACATTACCTTCTATTACACATAATAATTAGTATGGAATCTTAAATATAAATACTGTATATTTCTTTTTTTTTCCTTCTGTAGATTATATAGTAAATCAAAAATCTTTAAATGATACCATTAATATACATGAAATAAATAGTTTTTTTGAGGAAGTAATGCACATCCAGACAAAGAAAGGAAATTAAGCCTTCTTGGAACTTCTGATTGAAACAGGTTTCTTTCGGTGGTTTATTTTAATAATAAGTCTTGATGAAAACTCCTGTATGCTCCTGGCTACAACTGCCTGGGTGGAAAGATTCCTAAACACTTAGGTAGTCACTACCACCTGCCTGCCTTGTGTTCCCCTCTGCTCTCACCTGAGTCCCACTCGTGGAACTAGTTTTAAAAAATTTTGAAAAGCAGAGGCTTTTTCTAACTCAGGTACAAAAACTGCGTGAAATCTGGAAACCAAGGAGGTAGTGAAGACCACAGGGGAGATGGTAATGTCTTTACGTGGCTCAACTGCAGCTGGAAAAGAAGGTCCCATGGCATGAGTAGGCTACCATTTAAATCAATATGAATTAACTATGATACCAAATGATCACTCAGGCCAGAAATTGTAGACAATTATAACGATATTTTTAATACTACAGAGTCATCAGTTTTGGAAAATGTGCTGTGCTTTAAAAATAGTGCTGACAAAGCAGCACCTGTCTGATCAGTCAGATGTGTGTTCTGAAGCTATTCTTTATATAATACCACTGTGTCTATTATCCCCTATCAAAGTACAGATTTAACTTACCCACAAAGTAATCTAATTAAACTGCATACGTACCATCATTTCCTTCATCATGGAGTTACAGACAAACATGATACCAAGTACAGGTTCAAATGTTGCCTGAAGTAAGCAGGAGTCTCTGATGAGTTTCAAGGAGGTGGTTTCCTTTGGAAACACATAGGGCAGAACTCATCTAACCAATGACATCCACTCATTTCAACAACATTGCAGTTTTGAGCTCATCACCCCAGGGTGTGTTCATAGTCAATAAAGATAAAATGGGCATTTTTAGAGTGCAATTCATCTCATCTTAATTAGACACCTATTTCTCTGTGACATCAATCATGCCTTAGAAGTGCCTCCTGCTTTCCATTGACTATCAAGGTAGCCCTAGGGCAAGTTACCCATATATGGCAGTCTGCAACACAACTGTTTAGAATTAGGTGAGATGAATCTCACAATCCAAGTCACTAAACTTTTGGAAGAAAAAAAAGGTGGGTACTAATTCTGGCTACTTTTATGCAGCATAGCTACTATATCTTATGCTAAGAAGTTAAACTTGTTACTTAACCCCACTCTTGAGGATGAGGAAGAAGGTAAAATGTAACTCAATACTCAAAATAAGGGATGATCTTTTTATGTTGAGCAAATCTATTACCAGGTGAAGTCCAGATTTATAAAGGCATTAAATAATCTAAATTGATAAAATATATAAATTACCTAAAACATTGTTCTCCTTGGAACACCACCTAAGACCACATGTTGCCTTTTACTTTCACATGTGTGGTATTACTTTCATTAACAGTTCACAATATAGTCAATAATAGTTCACAACTGTTCACAATGACCCCTCTTATGGAGATTGTCAGAAGACTTCTGAATTTCATACTTTTGCATTTAGCTGTTTCTAAGACATTAATGTTTGAGTTTTGGAATGTGAATTAGAAAAGCAGGAAATACTTATTCAATGCCTGAAATGTTTTGACCCAGTATGCCACTCTCTGAAATCTATCAGAAAGTAAAACATTAATTGAGTCTGTCTGGGATGGAGTTGACTTTCCCCACAGCAGCTCTCATAGTGCTGTGATTTGTATTGGTAGCTGGAAAGGATAACACACCAGTGTTTTGCCTACTGCTGAGCAGTGCCCACACAGCATCAAAGCTCTTTCTAACCACCCCTTCCCAAATGCCAGTAGGCTGGAGGTGGGCAAGAGTGAGGATATAATGAGGACAGCTGACCTAAGCTGACCAAAGAGAAATTGCACACCATGCTGTCCTGCTGGGGAGGGGAGTGATAGAGTGGCTTGGTGGGCACCTGGCATTTAGGCAAGGTCAACCTGTGACAAATCATTACAATTTATTTTGAAGTCTGCAATCTGGAGCCAGGATAAGTAATAGTTTCTGTTCTATGATTTCAAATGACACAGCATATGATACCTTCAGACATCAGTTTTTACATAGATTTTTGGTGTTTTTTTTTTTCTTGTACATGATCACATAGGATTGCCCCCCCCCACCCCCCCCCGGAATGTAATGCTATACATTAAGCAAATTCTCGAGTTCTTTTCACAAGTTATCTTTTGGTTTCATGATTTAAAAAAACCCATAACACTCATTTCTGAAATTAGTACCAACAAGTATAAAGTCTCAGTGCTTTCACAGAACATTTCAGAAAATAATTGGGGACCACCAAGACTCACTATTACAATAAAACACCAGAATGTTTGGGTGTCCAAAGATTTCTTTCAATTACTTTTCCACAAGAAATATTTCAGCAGGAGGTGGGACGGTAAAAGACAAAGGGAGTAAACTGTAAGGTCCATCCTAGCAGGTCTTGGATGGAAGTTTTCACACTCCAGTATATTTAGATTTTTGATTGAAATTCCTGAAGCATCTGAACACAAAATTAGCATGTTTCTTCTGCTTGGTATTTCAATTTCATTGCAAGTAACAGATAGGAGCTTTCAGCCTCTCCTGTCACTCGGATGTCATGGAAGAATCTTCAAGTCTAGTGTCAAAATTTGATTTAACTTTGTTGAACCTGAAATAGTATAAATAATCCACCTGAAGTCTTTAAACTTTGAAACATAAAGTCTATTTCCCACATTTCTAACAGCATACATATCCAGGCTCCCCCAAAAAATTACTGTGATAAAGATGTGGATGTTAATCTTCCTATCAAGATTCCATGATACCAAAACAAGAACATGAACCTAAAAACTCTTTTGAATTTAATTGATTCAGGGTAGTGAATCTACCAGAACTACATAAAGTAACACAGAAGATTTTGCATCCCTGTTGTTGACTTTTCCTGGGAGTATTTTGTAGTGTACAACTCTGATACTGAAACAATGCATCTATCTGCCCCCAAAACCCCAGAGACACCAAATAACAAAATCCTTCAAAAGTTCTCTAGTTTCTTTCACATAGGATTTATCTTGTTATTAAATCTACAGGTATGTGAAGCTGTTCTGCATGCAACAGGCAACTATAAGAAGCATCACAGGCAAATTAGCGTTGCACTCACTTGGGCCACAAGCCTCCGGCCACTCCCTCATGACCAGCAAGACTAAGGTTGTGCCAGGATTTACTTATCCAATGTTTATTGTGGATCCTTCTCTATAAAGTAAAAACTATATATTTTTCAAATTTGCCAAATTTATGAATTTCAAGTCACCTACATCTAAATTAGGAAAATAAAAAATTTAAAAAAGGAAAAAGAAACAGGAATGATTAAAAGGGACACCATCAACATTATTAATTATTTTAGTCTGGTATTTCTATCAAAAGTGTGAGAGACTGTGGCATTGGTTGGTACAGTTTTAATATCCTGTTAAACTTTGTTTTCAAGAAAGTAGCAAAACACATATTTTGGAGGAAAGTAATCCAACATGTGAATATAATTAAAATCCAACTCAAACCAATTTATCTTTCAAGTCAGGAGCTGAAATGCAATCAATACAGGAAAATCCCACAGGATATAGTGACTGAAGATTAATTTTCTATCTATTCAGATCTGCCTTTCACTTATTGAATTATATTGTTACCTACCACTGACAGTCAGCAAAATAACTCAGTCATTTTTCTGCAATAAATCTCCAGACTGGTTTCTCCCTCCCTTGTGTGGCACACAAAATCTATTTCTCTTTTCAGTTCACATTAGTGCTATTTTAAACTTTTTTTTGTTTAAATAAAAAAAGGTTTTTTATTGGCTTTTTTTTTTTATATATATATGTCTATTGACACATATTTATCAGAATCAAAGGAAATTGATACAGCAGTTAAAATTCAGGTAAAGTGGGTTCTTCTGTAGCTGTTTTTAATGATCTTGGCTAAATCACTTTTGGCATGATCTGAAATAAACTGGAGGTTACTTTCTGTTTTTTACAAGCCAAATGCATAGCATAAATAATGAGACTTCTCTCTCAAGGGCTTTGTGAACATAAATTAGTGTATGTACATGAGTTAACTAGAAGGGTTATGCCAAGAGGTATCACTGAGAGATGTGTATCGAAAAGCAAACCATTAAACCAAAATGAAACAGTCATTTCAAGAAACTGACCTAGTTTAGCTGCCCATTTCACTGAATCCAAACATATCCTGATTCCTTTCCACAGCTTTCAGTTACTTTTCATCATTATCATACCCATAGGAAGATGAGTAGATTTTGTATCTCTACTAGTGAATTTTAATTTAGTTGAAAAACACTGGGTACTGTAGAGATTAGTAATTATTTTTTCTGCATATGTAAAACTTTCTGCTTTTTGCTTCTTGCAGCTGTTAAAAACTGGAGATCAGAAAACTCATATGAATTTAAAAAATGTGATCAATGAAACACACAAACCACAACCAAACTGAAGCAATTCTTAGCTGTTTTTCTGAAGGCTGACTTTTTCAGGAAAAATGTAGAAGTTGCTCAAAGCTTCCAAACAAAAGAACAAAAGGTAGATTACTTTTTTTTTTTTTAATTCCCGAACCCATATCCAGCAAGAAACAGAAATTTTATATTTTCCTCCCTTGGTTTCTGCAGCTTTGTCTTCTGAATATCTCTTGAAATGTATAAATGGGAAATTTTAAACAAATGAGTCACAGCATCTCTTCTTCTTTTAGTCCACACACTCTGTACAAATTAATGTTATTGCTATCATATACAAAATAAACACAGAAATTTTCCTGTGTCAGCTCCTTACTCAAAATCAGTTTTGCTCCTTTGTTTTTTTTATATTCCTCCTCCCTGGGGAAAGTAATGCAGTGGATACACAGCCCTTTTCAACACTGGTTGTGGTCCCATTAAAAAGTTACAGTTGGACCTGATGGGCAGAGTAAAATGAGATGTTGCTTGAAGCGCACAGCTCAGCAATATGCCTGCAGCAAGCAAAGGATGGGAACAGCCCTTCTAAGGACAAGATAGGGGGAAGTTAATTTTGAAGAAGCAGCTACAATGCATTTCTAATAGACATAGCACTTTCACAGCATTTTAGATGTCATGAGTGCTTTGCCTTTTGATAACTATTTTATTTCCTTTTCGATAGATGTGATTTTCCAGCTGTAGGAAAACTGCCAAGTGTGTTTTAGTGGTTGTGACAGAATTGCAAACACCTTGCTTCATTTTTGTATGTGTGTCAGTGGGAGACTGCAGCCTTCATTCAGTTATGCTAAGATTTTATGAGGCCTTCATTCTGCTACAGTAAGATTTTATGTAAAGGGACATCTTTCTGACTACTCTGAGGGACAAAAACTCAACCAGAAGAGTTACAAATAAAATAAAAATACTGTTGTCTTAGAACTTAAATATTCTTACTTTATCTGTTACACAACAGAATGTTGTTAAACATATATAT
>JANHFX010002424.1:0-16393 GCA_027560015.1 Chloroceryle amazona
TCCCTGGAGACATTCAAGGTGGGGCTGACAGAGCTCTGAGCACCCTGCTCTGGTTGAGGATGTCCCTGCTCTCAGCAGGGGGGTTGGACCAGATGACCTATAGAGGTCTCTTCCAACCCAGACATTTCTATGTTTCTAAGCTGACCCAAAACTTGAGGCTTGTCTTCATGCTTACCTGTCTTCATTGCTTATTTAGAATTATGTGCATTTCTCTGTGTGTATGTGTGTATATCATTTACTGTGTAGGTTCATACATGTTTCTGCAGTAAGTTTGACTTCCTAGGAATCAAAACTCCCAATTGGGTCTTTGTTTCTGTGGGTCAAAAGAGATATCTGCCTGGTTCTGGATTTTATTTATTTTTCTTGTTTTTTTTATCATTTATTTATTTTATACACCATACAGTTGCCTCTATGAAAATCCAAAGAAGCTAGACATTTGATAAATAAAAAATAAGAATAGTGACATTTGTGTTACAGAAGATATTCTGAAGTCAAATATGTTCATGAAGTTGGAAGTAGTCTCTAGGAAGTTCATGTTTATAACTACTAATGTGACTTCACCACAAAGAAAAATGCAAGTTATGTTATGTAAATGTTTTACTCTAAATCACTTGTGCTACCTGAACAGAATCTGCTCTAGCTTGTTAAGCCTTGTAAGATTAAAATATTTAAGTAGCTAATTTTTGTTTTCACATTGTAGGTTTTGACTTTTGCCTATAAGCATGCATTGGTAAATAAAATGTATGGGAGAGGTCTCAAGTTTGCCACAAAACTTGCAGAAGAGAAGCCAACAAAGGACAACTTAAAAAACTGCATTCAGGTAAGGTAGATTTGGTGAAGTCACAGGCTGTGTTGATACTGAGTAAGCTTTTAAAAGTAAAGTCTAAGTCTTTGATTTTTTTATACCTTTTACAAGGTAGAACTCAACAAAACATTTTAATTGTGTCCAGGCTTTTGTGGCTTGACCTCCATTTTTAATAGTGGTTCCTTCTTTCTTTATTCTAGAATAATTTGTGAGTAACTGTCATTTTTGGGCAGATTTACTTTCTGGAACTTGCTCAGGGACATTAAAAAAGTAGAGAAAACTTAGTCAAAGATACTCTGAATATTTAAAATCTCATTATTCAAGCTCAAGTACAGGAAGTTCCACCTCAACATGAGGAAGAACTTCTTTACTGCAAGGGTTACAGAGCACTGGCGTCTCCTTCTCTGGAGACTTTCAAGTCCTGTCTGGATGCATTTCTGACTGATCTGCTCTGGTTCTCTCCTGCTCTGGCAGGGGGTTGGACTCAACAATCTTTGGAGTTCCCTTCCAACCCCTAACATTTTGTGATTCTGTGTTTCTGTTGCTGTTTAACCACTGTTATTTTTACTATTATTAACACAGTTACTGCTAGGAGAAATAATGGGCATTACTGTAACTCCTAGGACAATTGGGCGTTGAATTGAAAGATCATATAGAGTACTTTTCCTTTTTGCCTTTCAGAACCAAGTGATTTGAAGTTCACCAGTTCTCCAATCTGTTATTTTTCTGATAATAGACATCTTTAGTAAGATGTCGATACTGATACAGTATTTGTTGGAAGGATTTAAATTTTAAACCAAAGACCACCCTAGGGCTTCTTATCTTTTTTTTTTCTGTCTTTTTAATATTTCCTTTTTTTTTTTCCTTCAGCTAATGAAGTTGCTTGGATGGACTCATTGTGCAACTTTCACTGAAAACTGGCTTCCTGTCATGTATCCACCTGATTATTGTGTATTCTAGAAAACCTACAATTGTAAACTTAAAGTGATTTTATATGGGGCAGGATATTAAAAGATAAGTTTGACTTTTTATTGGAACGCATGTTTTCATTACTGAATGCTGATTATTAAATTCTGTGTATTTATCAGTAAAGACACCTGGGTACAGCTTAATACCTGTTAACCTAACTCCGGTCATCAGGGAGTTTCCTTATTGTGCATCCCATTGCTGGCAATGGATGTGCCAGAACTGCCAACACCAAGGATTTGGCATTAGGCTGGGAAGGCTTGCTGCATGCATGTTATGTTCTTAACTGTTATTTTAACTGCAAACCTGTAAAAGCTCTGTATTTTTTACAGTAAACTGAATTTTAACATGGTTGATTTTAATTTCAATTTTATGAAGGCCTTAAAGCTACTTCATGAGTAGCTAAAATCTTTATTTATTAGATTAAAATAATGGGACATCTTTACCTGTATTGTTTGCGAGTTTACATTAATTTTTTTTTAAAGAAAAATTCAACCTCTCAAACTGTTATAATAGGTAACTTGGAATTGCTGATGCATAGGTGCTCTTGTAAATCTTTGTTTTGGAGTGATTTCAGGCAAACTCAAAAAATCCATGTGAAGTTGAGTATCAGGACAGGCTCTGATACGTGTATAAAAGTGCCAGACAGCTAAATCTTGGTCAGGTATTGTAAAGCTATACATAGATGTTTAATAATATGAAAAATGTAAACCACAGCAGAATAAATGTGCAAAGTTGAAGATCAAAGAACAACATGTGCACTCTGATACTTTAAAAGATTATTTTATAATTAATAAAAAGAAATAATGAAGCTAAAAATTGTATTGGTTTCTGAAAGAATACATACAGGAAACTTGCTGAAAGAAAACACCTTATGAACAACAGAAGTTTGGAGCAGCCCAGATTATCCATGCTCTCAGTTAAAGCCTTTTTACTATTGCTACTAACATTGTTCCTTTAGTGGAATGAAATTGGTCTGTTTGAACAGGTCATATGTATCAACCAGAGACAAATGGATAAATCCTTTGTCTTGCCAGTTTGTTCATAGCTTGTAATGCAAAACTCGGATACAACTGCAACTTTACAACCATGTAATGCTGTAAAACATTCCAGACTATAAGGTGCTGCCACTAAATCAAAATTAGCAATAGTCTTCCCTTTAATTCTCTCTTACTGTGGCTTTAAGCAGCTTGACATTTGATTCTGGAAATTCTGCTAGAATGGTTGTGTTAAATATATTGCCGAGTTTTTCCAAAAATTCATAGTCTGTACTGAACCTGAATTTATTTGCCCATAGCAATACTGTTCCTGGCTTACAAAAATACACCATTGTTGCTAGCAGGGGTTCCAGAGCTGCATGATGGTACACAACATCAGTTGCCAGTACGAAATCATAATGGTGAGTGGATACAGGAAAGTCTTCATTAAGGCCTTCTCCCCATACCAGTTTTCTCACTTCAGGTTTGTGCATATTCATGTTTTCTGTATTTCTTGAAATATTATACGAGAGGTTTTCAAGAACTTCAGGCAAATCTGTAGCTGTAACATAAGCTCCTAAAGAAAACATGAATTTGTTTCAATTGATAGATACGTAGTTGAACATATATAGGCATAAAACCATCTACATAACTTCCTTGGTTTCACCAATAACTAGGGTAGTTACTTTATGAACAAACCAGCATTTTACAATAAGGAAAAAAAAAAGCAGTGATGACCAAAGTTTACTTCAACTGTTGCTTCATTGCCTTAAAGTGTCACTGGCAGATCTTGATCATGATTCACAAGAAATCCAAAGAGAAATGGAAATTTACTAACCTAAGATACAGGCCACAATGGAAACCAAGCCTGTTCCAGCGCCAATTTCCAAAACTTTTTTGTCTTTGAGGTTGAATTGTTCTTGATTTGTTTCCAGATATTGAGATAAAGCCAGTGCCTAAAACAGTTAACACATCCATAAGAGGGTAACAGGTAAGTTGCACGAAAAATCATTAGATGTTTTTATACAGGGTTTGTTTGTTCTTTCAGTTTTGGTTTAGGGGATTTTTTTATACAATGAAAAACTCAAAGCTGTAACATAAAAATGCAATATGGAAAGAATGATGATGTGTCCTGTTTTTTATATTAAAAATAAAATAAAATGGCTTATTTTTTGTTTAAGGTTTATGGGATATGGATTTGCTGCACACTTATATACACTGGGAGTCCTGACAGCTCAAGGCAGTCAGTGTGTAGATATATAGACCATACAGCCAGAACAGCAAACAAGGCTTAACCATGTGGGAACAGTAACGTTCTGCTTTATTATCATAAATGTTATGGTTTGTTAAAACCATCATAAAGCAGATTCAGGCTTCACTAGATCCTTTTTTTGGAAAACATTTTTTAAGATTTTTTTATTGCAAATGAAGTATTAATTTGTTATTTACCAACTCAACACTTGACTATTTATAATAGTATAAAGAAAACCCAGCCAGAGACACAATAGCACTCTCTGGAAGTACTGCTTCTCAGACCTTTGTAAAGATCTTAGCTAGAATATAAACCAGCTGTTCACAAACAGCGTAAACCCGTGCCAAACAAACTAACTTCCCCTTTTGCTCCTCTTCTTTAGAGCTGTGCTACTGTTACTGTTTAACTCCTGTGCTTTTCACAATGCAGCACTGGCTACCTGCTCTGGGAAAGCTGATAGCTAATGAATCACCAGTCCAATTTGTGCAACCTCTTGATTTCCTTGGAAACTTTTACCGCCTGCATTCTGACACCTGATTTATGTGAGAACTGATGATCTTGATCTAACGTTTCAAAATAAGATACTGTTTCACCCAGCCATATGCTTTTTTCTCTACTATTTTAAAGTTGTCTGCCATTTTCTGTGATCTTTTTCAATAAATGTGGATCTGAAAAATTCTGACATCATGATTTTTTCATGTCTTTATCAGTTGTCCCTCTCTTGCCCCAAATGCAGTTTTCTCAGTCCATGTAAAATTCTAGTTTTAAGAGCAGGAGAAGCAAAGACTTGAACAAGTTGGTTTTTTTTTCATACTGCAATGGAACTGTTCCACCCTGTTCTTTAAAAGCATTTTTAGTTCTTTTAAACCTTCTTATTTAATCTCTCCAAAATTTCTTTTTTAGCCTCCTTTTTGTACTGCTGATTGTTTTCAGCAGTGATTGACTGGAAACACAGAGGAAGCTGAACACTTCTTCCCGAATTCCCTTTCTTATTTTCTTTCAGTATCTGCATCTAATTTACAAATACTTAGGTACCAGAGTTCTGATGTGAACTGTCAAATTAGCACAAGGCAAAGTTTTCTCCTGAAGTACTTCACAACTTTGTTCTGCACGGGGAAACCTCTGCTGTCAGAAATGTCATCTAACAGAGCTTCCTTAATGCTTGTAAGTCACTCTCGTGGTTTACTTTTGTCGTGCCAGCTTTCTGGGTGCATGTTGTGTACTTACCCCCGGCCAGACCACAGCTCCGAAGTATTCTATGGACTCCTGAATGACGATCTGGTGGCCAACATAGGTGTAGTGCTCTTTGTCAAAGTAGTGTGAAACTCTAGGAACCCAGTTCTGTAGTATTGTAAGAATTACTGGTCCATCTGTGAGGGAAAAGACAAAACTTGTATTTTTATATGCAAGTGTTTACATGTGACCTGTTCAGAGGTGAAAAGTATTTTGTGAAAATAGCACACAGCACGGGGACTGGAAAAGCTGTGGAGCCCTTGGCTTTGAGTCTTAACAGCTGTCCAGAAGTGGGCAATGTGGCTGGCCAGGAAGTGAAAGGAGCAATGGTGGTTTCCAGCCATTGAGTGTTGATGGGGGCAGTGTGCGGCCAGAAGAATCTAGTAATTCAAATATCTAACTGCTAATAGCAGACTTTCAGGACCAAGTTAGCCCGTGTTTTGGGGCATGCCCCAGTTGATACTATGCCAGATATGCCATGTAGGGGCTTGTGCTGTAGTTTTCATTTGCCAACAGATCTAGAACGTTAAGCTTTTTTTTGGATTTAGGGTTCACCTCTTACATGGAAGAAAACCTACCTCTCTTTAGTGGCTGTTTTTTAACCATTCTTCGACAAAAGGAGGGTCCTAAGATACTCTAAGTTTACATTGGCATGTGCAGTGCTGCTCAGTAAGTACTACAGTTCCACTAGCATCTCATCATAGCAAGCAGGCTTTTGAGATATTTTTTTTTTTTTTTTTTTTTTTTTTCAGGAGACATCTGCTGACCTGCTCCATCTGACCTCACTGAAAGCAAGGACATTGTTCTGGAGGACAGTACTGTTGTTGGAAGCTGCTTAGCAGGATAGGCGTAGATGATACAAAATTAACTGCAAATAAAAACATTGCTCTGGCTTGTAGGGGTTTTAAGTGATGCCTGCCTGGAATCCTTGGTAGGTGTTTGAGCAGTTTAACCTGTTGAAACTCAGAACACCGCAGCTCCAATAGTGCCAGCCCAATTAATGCACATTATAATTGTATCTCTGGTTTTAATTGAGAAATAATTCTTAGATGTCTAAATAAAATCCAGAGGAAATTTTAAACATATAATTACAGAGATAGGTTTTTTTTGTAGATTTGGTCTGGTAACAAATACATAAGGTGGAAATGGTGGAAAAGATCAAAAGTGACATGGTGGAATCTACTATTTGAAGAGTGGGAAAAATGCAAGTAGGAGATGCTAGCAGGCCATTGCCATTGCAGTGCTTAAACTGGATTAAACCTGAGGTGGATCCTGGGGCTGCTGATGTGCAGTTTTCAGATTCATACTGCTCCTCACAGGTTTCTTCTTCCTCAGACTGGCAGTCCATTAGTCTTTGAATTTTGTTTGGGGTCAGTGGCTGCTGTGCAGAGATCATGGCAAAAGAGCTGGAATGAAAGGGAAAAGATGATGTCATAAAGGCTTGCAAGCTTTCTCTTTGGATGAGCTATGACTGGAAGAAGACAGCGAGTAGTTTGGGGGGTTTCAGTGGTGAAAACCGTGATAAGAGGTGACATCCCCACTCCACTGTAAATTGCTGCAAACACTTTCTGGTAACACAGTGATGCTATCAGAGTTTTATTATCAATTATGCAAAATCTTAGTGTTATGTAAGTGAATTGATGCCACTAGGGAGTCTGAAAAGTGAAAAGTCTTCATTTTTGTCTCCGTGGCTACAGCTGCCTTCTCTTGTCTCCCTTTTCCTGCAGAACAGCTCATTGAATCTACCCTGAAATACAGTGAACTGCAGAGTATGCATGGAGTGGTCAGGAAATAATTACAGTGAGAAGCTGAATTGTAACACACACCCAGTTCCCCAAAGAGTTTCTGCAGTGTCCCAGTGTTTGGGTTGCACTGTGGGAGGCTGCTCTACGAGAGTCAGGTGTTTGAGCAATGCCTGCAGTCAGCTCTTTAAGGAGCACAGTGACTGCTGTCTTGCCTGGGTGCTTTGTTTGCACATCTGATAATGACACCATTGCATTTTACTGATACCTGATCTATTTCTTATTGCTGCTCTGGTTATTCACAGGGACAGGATTTGTGTTTTAGCTCTGTGACATTGCAACATGGCAGGGATTTTGTACTCTTTTAGAAAAGAGAGTGTTTGGAAGTAAATTGATTTCTGCAGATTTTTGGTTTGTTTTGGTTTTTCTCATAGGGCCTCCATCTAGGTAGTAACAAGTTCTGCCCATCCACTTTTGTGTGTAGTTGGGGATGTGAAGATGCTGCAGTTCCTGCATTTCCAGAGACAGGAGTGAACGCGTCCATGCGTGCATTTCAGCATGGAAGTGTTCCTCTTTACAGCAGCAACAGTTGCTTCTGTAATCAGAATAATACTGCACTTTTCAGCAGTGCCTCTTGTTCATACCTTGGGCTAGGATAAAACTTGGTCATGGTTTAATGTTGTAGGAAATCTTTGGAAGATATCTTAAGACTTGTGTTATTGGGAAGGTCCATAATGAAAAGAGAAGAATGATTCGGAACTGGCGATGGCTGCAGCCAGAAGACATTTGCTTTAAGACCCAGTCTTCTGAACATTTCATTTTTAAATGTGCAAAGCACTACATTGTCAAATTTTGATGTTTTCAGTAGTGGTTTGTTTTGTTTTGTTTTTTTAAGAAGTCTCTCATAGCATGAAATTTAAGTGAAAAGCCAATCCTGAAATTTCAAAGTAGGAGGAAACTTTGCCTTGTCCAGTATTTTTTTACATAAAAAAAGGCCTTGTTTGATGAGGAAACTGTCAGTCTGGGTATTGAGCAATCCATGCTTAGATAAGTTTTTACTGCAACAGGTCAAAATTTCCATTGGCTATGGGTAGCAGTGAGTACCAGAAAATAGCTTGGAAACATGCTTAGTAAATATATGTGTGTGTGTGTGTATATATATATATATATATATGTTGATCCACTGGGAAGTAGTTGCAGTAAATACAATTGCATCTCTGATCACGATACCTGTACTCTCTTATCCCTCATTCAGTACAGACTGAATTCTGAGTTCAATTAGATGTGTTAATCTACTTTTTCAAATTAAAAATTGTTATGCTTTCTCCTGTTTTGGCGTTTGATCTCCTCTAAAATAGGAGTCTGCTTAAATATTTATAAAGATACTTTGCTGGTTTTATCAAATCCTGCCTTAACATTATCAGGAGGTCTAAAATGCCTACTGGTTACACTGGTGGTGTGGTGAGACTGGTAAGGCTCTTAAGTCCATCAGTTGCCTAAGATCTTAGATGGTAAATTAGGAGAGATGAAGATTCTGCGCTATGCATTTGCATGTCCCCTACCACACTGGGCTCTGGTTATGCATGGGGTTTCTAGATGCTGTAATATCAATATCTGTCCATAGGTGTAGCTTTTGCTAAACAAAAAAGGGGTTTATAGATTAACATATAAATATAGGTATATCCTACTGCCATAGCTATTAAGGTATATTTCATGAAATGGAGTTAAAATCTTTTTTAACTGCAAACTACAGGACAGATTTATAACTTAAAGAACTCGAGTATATTAGCATCTTGGCTTTAACGATGCAGAGCTTCATCATTTTAAATGACAAATTGTACCTGAAGACTACAACCACGAGTAAGTACTGAGTAAGCTGTTTGCCAGTAGTGATGTTTGCATTGTTACATACCCTATGTGTAATATGCTCAAGTTGCTACTGTGCTTCTAGACTTGTAAAAATTGACATTTCTTACTGTAGTGACATTTTTCTGATCCATATTTTAATGAAAAATTATATATGTCTAAAAGAAATTTGTTAATATTTCAACCAAAATTTGTTCCCTTGGAAAACGTTGGCTCTTTGTGAATGTTAGCAGCTGATTTCTATCCAAAATGCTCTCGATAGGAAATAATAATCTAAAATAATTTAAATTCTGTGTTTTCCAAAGTTTTTTAAAAAGTATTGACTTCATTAATAGTATTAAACTGTTGTAGACAAAACAACTAACAAAACCACATTTGATTTCTTCAGAACCTAAGGAAAAAAGAATAATTCACAAATTTATATCTCTTTGACAGTGCCACGTAAAATCAACGAGGTAATTAAACAC
This sequence comes from Chloroceryle amazona, assembly GCA_027560015.1. Lineage (NCBI taxonomy): Eukaryota > Metazoa > Chordata > Aves > Coraciiformes > Cerylidae > Chloroceryle > Chloroceryle amazona. The sequence continues at coordinate 9,309 of JANHFX010002424.1, forward strand.
CAAAGGGCAAATTGTAAGGTGATGGTAAAAACCTAACAGTTTAGCCCCTATCAGAATAAACTTTATGCCTCTTAAACTTCCAAAATCCATAGCTTGGAAAGCGCCTTTCAGATCTACACAGCCCTCTGCCCCCCCAGGAAAACAGTCTCTTAGTGAGCAGTGCTGTGTCACTGGCTCTGCAGCTGGAAACACCACTCTGCTGAAAGGTTTCTCTCACCTCTATACAGCTTTGCACAGCATAATCTGGTTGAGGGTGAATTATTTGTGCAAAAGCCAATTCCATTTGTGTACAGGGGACGCGCAATTGCAGCGTGTTCTCTGAGAGACAGGGCTCAGCCAGACACAAACCGTACACAGGCATCGTGTTTCTTAGAGCTCATGCAACTTCCTCATGTTATCATACACTAAATAAAAAAAAAAAAAGCATTAAAAGATGAATTTAAATGCTAGGAAATAAAGGTGATGTCAGTGCTAGGGACATCACTCTGGTAAACCTGTATATTTGAGTCCACAAGGTAAGTGCATCCCAATACTGAAAGCCAGCAACACTGGTGACTCCTGATGGAACAGTAGGGGTTAGGTAGGCTCAGTCTCACTGCCCAACAGAGCTGACTCAAAACAGAAGAATTCAGACGACCGTATTTGCTTTGTTAGTTAGCAGGGAACACAAAGACATGTCAGACAAGGTTAGCTGGACAGCTGTGGGTACCTGCGGTGGCAGAGGGTGCTGGCAGTGTCCTGTGGGGGGATGTGTGCTCCTAAGGTTTTTATACAGGCGTGCACCTGAAAGGAATAACTCTCTGCTCTGACCAGTTGGATCATAGGCTATTTAGAGTAACATTACAAGGCAGTGCTCAAAGAACTTACTATGTCACCCTAAACTCTTCCACATTTGCAGTACGAAATGAAAACAGCTAGGCTTCTTGAAGTCCCAAGCATACCAACCTTCAAAAATAAAATCTGAGCTTCCTCCAACCTCTTCTGTTTTCACAGGTTGTGGTGCCTGTGTAAGTTCCCTTACAGTCTGCAGCACTGACCCACAGGAGCAATTGCCGTGAGCAAACTAGCACATGAATAATGTGTGGCCACTTGGCAGCAGCCCAAACACAGAGGAAAGTTCACCAAGCTCCTGCTGCCAGGAAAAGGTCAAGTCTTCTTGCCCTGCTGAGCATCCGTCTGGGGAAACTCCGGATACCCTCCCCTCCCCTGAGTCACAGCCAGTATGAGGAACTGACAATCCCGAGGAAATAACAGCTTTCCTGTCATCTCTAAGTGCAGGCTGTAACCATAGGAAATGTACCTACTGAAAGCAGAGTGCAAACATGGAAATCACACTTTCATCAGAAAATACTGCAGTTGCTTGCTTGAAAACAGATGGATGCTATAGATGCTGGAGGTAAACCAAGTATGTGGTGTTCACACGTTTCAAGAATCTGAGTGGTTTGTATATGTTTTGTATGTGTGTACCACTTGGCTGCCCTTCTGCCTTCCCTTCTGGCATTCTGTAGAAATTTTAAAGGAAATTAAAAGAATTAAAAGACATTTTTAAGGTAGAAAAATTTTAAAGGAACTTTGAAAGTCATAAAGCCAGATGATAACCCTCAGCTAATTAATGAACAACTGAAGGTTGTCAGTGGAAATAAGAGGATGGGGGAAAGTGTAGATTTTTAACTCAATTTGTAGGTATTTGCAGCTTGTGGATTCAGGTAATGTTCCCTTGAAGAGTGGCAAAGGAAAAGATGAGCCTTTTTTTGTCCCTGCGACTGCATTTCACACATCACCGCAGTGTGTCTCTAAGAGTCACACCGAGTATAGGAAACACTTGGCTGCTTCTTCAAACGCTCACCAGTTTCTTGTCTAAAGCTTGATAGTTAAAAGGCTTTATACATACACACACTTGGAACCCAGGAGTGTGATTTTAACTGTATTAAGCTGATCTCATAAACATCGCATTTCACAGACCCACTTGACTACTGCAAACGAGCACTCCTGAGCTAGGTCGGTAGCTGCTTTTAAAAAGAAAAAAAGGCAGATGCTACTGCTGGTGGAACAACTGCCATGCAATTTTTAAAGATGGGATCTGTTAGAAGGCATGTTCCCAATGTCATTTTTATTGTATTTATCACTGGGAGTGAATATAGCACAGACTGGAGCTGCTGTTAAAGTTCCGTGATCGGCTTTGGCAATGGGATTGATGCTGAGCATAAATAGTTGATTTTATAAATCAAACTGGAGGAAGTCTATTGTGCCTCTTGTGTAAGCAGCTAAAAAGGATGGCAATTGTAGGGACAGCGTTGCAACTTACTTACAAGTCACAGAGGTAGGGCTTCGTTCCTTGTTTCTCAGTGATACAAGGATCAACACCGACACTCAAATGTAGCTGTTGTTGACATGTGTTTACTGCATGATTTCTATCAAAGCTTCTGGTGCTACAGTGTATCTCCAAGCATTTCTTGTTTAACACTGAAAATCAGTGTTGGCCGGAGGTGTAGCCCCACTGAACTAAAATTTCTCCAGACTTCCATGAATAGCCAGGCAGAGGGGAGTGCAGCACCCCAGTTCTGTGTGCGAAAAGGTGATTTTCAATAACTCCACAACATCCAGTTGCACAAAATACTGAATTATTTGGTTGGCTTTTCTCTTTCCGTAAACAGTCCTGGGGAGTTTTGCCATCGAGCGTTTGTGCAAGATACAAGAGCAGGCTGCCAAATGCGATGGCGTAAATCAAACTTCAGACCTTTCTAGAAAGTATTTATTTTTCATCTGGCTTGGGGTTTTACATCTGGTTATATGAAACCTAATTGGTGATGTGAGTCTTTCCACCTTAGTGCCATCAAACTCCTAGGAAAGCTTGGAAGATTATTACTCTTATCTGTCTGTCCCTGAACTCAGCAGTAGTATCCTTTTCAGTGTCTAGGTGGCACAGAACTATATTCATATTATTGGATTATAGATTAGAATGATTTGAAATGTCAAATAATGTAAAATTGTTAAAATCTGAATTAAACAATTGTGAGAAATAGGTAGGAAAATGTTAAAATCTTCTCTGAACCCATCAGGAGCAGGAAGCCTGCCAAACTCATGCCAAAAGGAGGCGGAGTTAAACCAGCAAAGTTAAAAGATACTCTTATCAATTAAGTTAATAGTCACAAATCACCAGGACCAGATATTAATTACCCATAACTCTGCAGTGAAATTACCAGCTGACAAATAGTTATCTGACAAATAATAAGGCATAGTGTGGAAAAGGTTTTGTATGTTCTTTGAAAGCATTTACAAACATAGTTCAGGGTCCTCCAGTTAGTACAGCATACATGGATTTCCACAAGCTTTGGATAAGGTCACCCACTAACGATCCCTACAGACATTCAGGTTTGTGAGGATAAAAAGGAGAAGGTGTCTTTTGTTGTAACAGCAAATAGCTTGTTAACAGCAAGGACACACAGGGTCAGGTCTGCAGGGTCCCAGGGGGAGCTGTGCTGCTGTGTTCCTAAAAGCTCGCAGGAAGTAAGGAAAGTAATGTGATGACAATAATGGAGAATTATTCAAGACAGTGAAAACAAAAATAAGCCCGAGAGTTCCCAAAGGATCTCTGACATGTTATGAGAGGTGATAGTATGATGAATGAAATGCAGTGCTGACAAGTATAACATAATACACAGGAGCAGCCTCTAACTCGGTACCACCCAGGAAAGAGAGCGGGACGGCACCAGAAACAGCTCTATAAAATGTCTTTGCAAACCACATCAGTAATCAAAAACATAAAGGGATGGTTGTGTTTTTATAAGGAGAACAACAAAAAAAAACCCAAAACATGTGACAAAGGAACATTATTTTTCCACTCTAGGAATTCAGAGTTTGTCCAGTGTTCAATGTGAGACAATCTGAGACCCAACCTTCAGGGTCTCTGAGCTCCTGCAGGATTTGCTGGAGGTCCTGGGTGGCCTAACAAAGGATGGCAGAGTCCTAGTTCTAGAGCAGATCCTCCTCATCCTTATTGCTGGAGGCATCTGCTGGACTTTTCTGGATGTGGAAAGCATGTTTGCATTCTCCAAATTGCAGGGACTTCTTAACTGCTGTCAGCAGCCAGCTAAATATCTACAGCAGGGTGTTGACAGGGTCTGTGCTGTTTGCTGAAGCACAAACAACTGCAAGGTGAAATTTGTTCCAGGTTAGCATCTTCGGTGTTTGGCAGGGGCTTTTCCTGTTCGTTATGGCTGTGGGATGAATCCCCAGCTTCAAGTCACTGACACCCAAAGGCAGTAATACTGGTGACCTTCCTGATCAGTGGCAGCCAAAGGTGTAGAGCAACCAAGAATATAAGCCTTGAAGCAAACCCACTGTTTTCATTATTTTTATACCAAGAAATCCTTTCTCCTTGCTACAGGTCTTTTGCTTGCCTAGCTGAGATGACTCGAGGCTGGTTGCTCAACCACTTCCCTGGCCAGCCCGTTTCAATGCTTGACAAAAGCATTCTTCTATTTTTTTTTTCTTTGATTGACTAAATGTTGCATGTGAATTTAATCAGGCTTAACCTTGTTTGCACATACCATGAGTGGACACGCATTTCAAAGAAGGGAGCAAAGCAGAGTTTGCCAGATAAGGAATTAAAATTGCACTACCCCATAGGGGATGTCCGTGCTCAGGAGCATGGAAGAATGGAGAAATGCTCTGCAGTTTTATGCTGCAAAGAGGGATGCCAGGGCACACACCCACCTTGCCAGTAGCTCCTGACTGCCATTACCTGTGTGTTGTGTATTTAATGCCTGTGCTCTCCTCTGGCAGTGCAAGTGCTACAGCTCAGTGACAGAGCTGTTGGGGAAACCAGTGCTGCATCACCGCAAGAGCCAAGGTGGTGAGGGATAGAACTATAATTTGAGTGTCTGATTCTGTCATGTAACCATCCTCTGTGACTTGGACTGCTTTGGATTAGGCTAAAGAGCCTTGTTGATGTGAGAACAGATGTGTTCTGAACTTCCTGCATCCATCTGTGCAATCTGTTGAGCAAGCCCTTTTCCTGCCCTGAGGGAAAAGCGAGGAGACAGGCAAGTCAAATTTTGGCATTGTGTGGCCAAAGTAGGAGCGCTCTCTGCTGTAAGTGAAGGGTCCTGGGGTCTTATTTTAACATGTGCTCTGTCACAGCAGAAGTAACACAGTTGGATTTCTTTTTAAGAGGTTTTTGTCTAGCTTCTGTATGACTCCCCTATCCTGGCAGAGACCTGTGATGTAAATGGACACAGGTCATTTAGATACCATACACTTGCATCAGGAAATTGGTCAGAGAGGTGCAACTGCAAAGGGGATGCAGTGAACGGGGAGGCACAACATCTAGAACAGCTGGATGTGGAAGTTTATTTGCATAAAGTCACTGGTGAACCAAACCTGTTGCCCTCCTACTCACTGTACTGACTGCAGAGACAATGCAAGGCACCCATGGATTTTTTTTTTTTTCAGCTGATCAACTCTTGCTTTATTCCAAAGCCACGTGCTTTGCTCCCCTCAGCAAGGAGTTATGGGGGATGTCTCCAAGCCTTCCATAGCTATTTTTTCAAAGTCTGAAGCCATTTGCCTTGCAGGGATTGTTTTAGTTTGGATTCCTCATAAATCTCAGTTGTTCTCTCTGTATTTGGACAGGACTGGGTTTAGTAAGGACAAGTTTCTTCCTCAGCACCACCCCTTTCTCATCTGCTTATTGACCTCACCTGGCTGCAGATCCACTGCTCCCCGGGGAGAGAAGTCACTAAAGCTGAACTTAGATCTGAACTCTCAAAGCTTAGGAGGAATTTTGCCTCTTTGCTGAGGAGCCCTCTGCCCTGCCACAGGGTGTTGTCTTACCTCTTGTGGTCCCTCTGCCATTTCTCGGCCGGTTCTTCAGAGAAGGACTCAATGCCATCTGCTATTTTTTTTCCTCAAGGCAAGGAAAAAGATCTTGACCTAATTCTGTGGAGCTTTTTATAGAGCAAAGAATGTGATGGTCTTAATTTACTGAACTGGAAGTTTTACAGCAGGACGGCCTTTACTTGATCTGTTTGGGGCTGGTTACTATACAGACAAATGAGGGCCCAACTTCAGCTGGCTGTGCTAAGGATGAGCACACTACTCTTGGTGCTCCAGGCTTTGGTTGGCTACAGTTACCAACATACACAGGTAAAGCTGGCAGGACGTTTTTAAAAGGTTTCGAGGTTTTATGGGACACTTAATTATCCCCTGTTGTAATAGAATTTGCCTAGAGTTAACTTCTACAACTTCCTGCTCAAGCAAAGCTGCTAAAGCCGAGGAGTTTTGTCATGGTGAGGGATGATTAAATGGCTAAATAACAAGAGGGCAAGATCTGATTAACGGTATCCTAAGGAAAAGTCTCATAGCTTCTCTTCCACTTGTGAATAATATGATGTTTCTCTAGAAGGAATATAAAAATAGATTTAAAGTCATATCAAATGGTTGATCAATGAGTAGCTCAAGCAATATTCTAATTAAGCAATTAGTTTTGCAATAGGGATTAAATATTTAGAAATTAAGTCTTTGCAGGCTATTATTAGAATTCACTTGACCTTATTCTAAAATGTCAGGTGGAAGAGTCTCTGTTGACTTGGCAGCCACCTTAGAATCACAGAATCATTTAGGTTGGGAAAGACCCTTAAGATCATCAGGTCCGACTGTTAACCCAGCACTGCCAAGTCCACCTTAGGAAACGACGTGGTGGTTTTTAACAAACCTGGTCTTACATGAGCTCAAATACAAAGGGCAATACAAAGTCTGTTTCTTTAACTATTATGCATGCAAATCAAAAACCTAACGTGGGTCAAAGCAGCACTGGGCCTGAATTTGTCCCCAGGTTTTGACGATGCCATTACTGAAACCATAGTGAAGATGTCAGATGGTGACCGTAAGATAAATCTCTATGCTGTTGGAGTCAGTGCGACTTCTGCCTTGGACTGGGAGCTATAAAATATTTCAGCATTTCCTCAGGTTTAACTGTATGAGGGCTCTTGTTTATTTGCTTTTGTGCTTTTCCTCCCACCCCCTACGCTCCCCGTCCTCCCCTCCGCTCCCCCCTTCTCCCTTCTCTCTTCCGCTGCGCTCTG
>JANHFX010002424.1:16888-27217 GCA_027560015.1 Chloroceryle amazona
TAAACACTCACAATTAACTTAAATATCCCGTTTTTTTTCCTCCCTTTTTTATCATTTATGGAATGAGTTTGGGTGCAAAAGGGGCAGTTTGAAGCCTTTAGTTTTGCTTGGATTTAATCAACATCTGCATACTGTATTATGCAATATGTTTGAAAGCTCAGCAAGGCTGTTGAAGCATGAGCTGCAGATTTTAATCCTAAATCATTAGGATTATGTATTTTTTAAAAAAACCTATTGAGCTCCTACATCTGTCATCACATCTGTGTAGTTCCAGAGCTATAAATGGGCTGTGAGTTCAGCACTGATGTACCTGCTGTATGTGTCTTGCTGCACACCTGCTTCCCAGGCAAACCTGTGCTGACTTGGCTCTATAAAAGTCTAAAAGGATTGCAACCTGGATGTTTAACAAACAGCCACCTTCCAGTCGGAAGTCATTCTGAAGCCCTTCCGAGCTCACTGAAGAGGGAGCTGCTGGAAATGTACCCCTCGTGATTTCTTTAGGACATCAAAAGTAGTTCCTGGCTTTGGTCTGCAGAAGCACAACCAATTTTGGGGGCTATAAAGCAAAGTTAGACTGTTTGAATGGAGTGTTTTAGCTCTCCTTTTATCAGAGGGACACTTGAATCTTGGCATGTTTCCTCAGAACCTACTGTACCCGTGTGTTTGGTGGAGGCGAGAGGCAAGAAGTCCCAGGAGCTCAGCTCCAGGGAGGTGGTTGGTCTTGGCAAACCTTTTGTTGTCCTGCTGCCTCTGCAGTCACGCAGCCTGTGTGTAATGTTAGGAATGGCCCATGGAAAGCAGAATTACGTTATCTGGAAAGTACTAGTGATACTTAAAGCTATGAAAGATTTGCCTGGCAGCTTTTGTAAGGCTATTCAGAAAAGATATTTTGGGATAACTATTATGGCAAGGTTGAAATTATTCCCTGCCAGCAGCACCAAAAAGAAGAGGGGTTGCTTCATGTGTCTTAAGCCAGTGATGAGCTGGCCCACTCCCCTCTGAGGATGCTGGCCCAGGTGGAGAGTCAGGGGCTCAGTATTTGAGCCTGTTTGGGGGGAAAAAAGAAAAAAAGGAAAAAAAGAAAAAGACAATTCTTTTAAAAGCTGTTTAGGGACCATGACTGCAGCATTTTAGCACAGACAGAAGCTCAGAGGAAAGGTGGCCATTTGTGGAATTACCACAAAGTGAAATGTATGCCATGAGTAACAGTATCCTACCACACAGCACAGGCTAATCCAGCGCTGCAGCAGTAGCAATCCCAGGCAATTACATCTGGTGTTGCAAACCCCATTTTCTGCCCGTTACTCATCCTCTCCCGTGTCCCAGAACTCTAAGCTGCCTGTCTGCAAGCCTGTCGTCGCTGGCAGGCACGCTGCCGTTCTGCCTCCACATGCTTGGGTGGTGGAGAGTGATGCTCATGCCTGTGTGAATGGAGGTGACCTGCTCTCAGTGTCACTGCTCCGAGTGGAGGAGTGTCACTGCTTCCTGGGAGGATGCTCTACAGTAAATGCTTTCTTATGCAGTTATCCACACACAAGTTATGAAATTCAATTAGAAGAATAATAGTCTTCTTTTAGTTTTAATTATCACCTGTTCTGCAATGCATCTCTTCTAAAGAATGTGGTTAGTGGCAGTACCATGTGAGCTGAGCCATTTTACCCTGCAACAGCTAACAGCTACAGAGACTTTAAATACACAAGAACTGAACTTTGCAGTATTAGACTTATTTATAATAACACATCTTCTTTGGCCCAGGTCCTTGATCTAAAATTTCAGTGACTCCAGACAGTCATCCTGGTTCACTTGGCAGTAGCTTGATCTTAAGCAAAGTCTGTCTAAAACATGATATAGCCAAAAGTAAAAGGCAGGAGCAGAGACAAGAGACACTGTCTACTATGAACAAGATTTGTTATAATTGATACATTTCAGCTTTTTGCTAAATGGGTAATTGTAACTTGCATAACTCTGTGTGGTGACACTGACTTTTAAGTACGTTATTTCCTTAACATAAATTAGAGGAGACATATCCAGTGTCCTCGTGAGTTACAGCAGCTCTGCCCTCTTTGCAGTCTTGTATTGTTTCTGGGCTGAGGGAGATGGTTGTAGACAGGTGCCTGGGGCATCGCTGGTTTAGCTCTGCAGCCAGCAGAGAGGACAGTAGCCTTGGAACAACAGCAATGCAGACTTTTGCTCTCCCCAGAGACATCAGAGTGGCCCTGGCCATACTGACAGCATCCTCCAAGCCATCTTCAAGACACTCTGGGCAAGATGCAGTGGCCTAAGTACAGATGCCCAAAGCCCTTTGGGACACCTTTGGACATCGAGAGTAATTGCGTGGGGCTGACAAAGAAGAGACAGCAATGCTTGGAGGTCCTCACCCTCCTGCAGCAGCAGCTGGGGTCCAGGTAAGGTACCTAAGCTTGTACTAGAAACCCATCTTTAGGCCACTTAATCCTGTTGGGGGAGGAGATTAAATCTGAAGTGAGAACACCTAACTTCAGGTATCAATGTTGTAGTTCAATTCACTCCAATGTATATTCTGTATAATCAATTAATCTAGAAATAATTAATCTCTCTAAAACCAGGATTGAATTGCCTAAAAGCAGGTGTCTAAGGCTATGTTAGGTGCTGTGGAGCATCCCAGTAGGCATTCCATTACTCCACCAGAAAGAATGTGGGCGTCCTCTCCTTTGCATCATGTCTCCCAGCCCCACGCAGATGTCTCATCTGCCCTCAGGTATCAAAAGGCAACATTAAGTGATTTGAAGACCATCTGTGCTCGTAGGGCTTCCCAATCATTCTCCAGGTTCCCTTGACTGCATCAACCAGACCTCTGCTGATTAGAGTAAGAGACTAAATAGTAAATTTTAAGAGAGGAGATAAGCCAGATTCCCCAAAATAAAGCTATCTCACTGACAGGATTTGGGACACCAAGAACCTCTTTTTATCAGCAGTTAGATGGTTTGTGGATGTAACTATCTCTGTGCTACCCTTCTCTTACTGCCCAAAAGGGCAGTTTATGGGCTGGTGATTATTTTTAAGTGATTTTTATACTGTCCCTCCTGTTGTACCTGTCCCCTGGTATGAAGAGGCTCAAGCCACAGAAAAACATTCTCTTTCCTCTAGTATTGTCTTCTTAGGGAAGCCATCAAGGTAAAATTAGAAAGGTTTAACAGCTACAGAATAATATGCATAATTAATAAGATTGTTTTTAATTTTGACTGCTAACTATTAGCTGTACTTGCCATCCATGTAATAGTCTAACCGTCCTGTGGCATAATTCCATAAAAGTCTCAGAAAATTGGCTTGCAATTGCTTGTAGAAGGTGCAGCCCAAGCCAGGAGCAACCATACCTAAGCCATTCCTGACAGGTGTTGGTTTGCTCCTCAAGACCATCAAAGAGATGCAGTCTCCATTTGACAGAGGTCTGTGATGAGCAGCAAAGTGCAGGTGCAGGGCCGGGGTGCAAGGGTGAGAGCAGGTTTGCACAGTTCATTTCTGCACAGCCTCTGGTTGAAGCTCCAAGACAGAAGATGACTCAGCTGGAGCACATTCATAAAGGACAATCCAAATCCCATTAAATCTAATAACATTAAATTGTAAAAATACATGTAAGCGCTTTGCTGAATGACAACTGCAAATGTGCTTGAGCATGAGCCTGGGTTTACTTGCCAGTTTACCATATCACTTGGTGCCTTGCTAGACTGGGAATTCAAGCCAAGAAGTTGCTCCAATTCCTTATGAGCCAGCAAGTTTCACAGGGAACTGTAAGTGTTGAGCATCCTGTGAGTTAAACTGCACTTCTTAGCAAGATGACCGAGAAAATGCTCATTTGAAGAGAATTAATAACATAGGTAGACAGATACACTACTCCCACCCCCACTAAATTTCAAACCCATTTCCAAACATAAAACTTGATATGTCACCCACTGGTGCAGACATCTGTGCTGACAGAGGACCACACGAAAGGAAACTTCGCTTTGGTATGTTTTTTTTTTCCAAACTACATCATCCTGAAGACCGGATGAGAATGTACTCACTCCTGAAACCTGAATGAAATCCTGCAAACGAAGCTATATCCAGCAAAGTTTTATAGACTCGGAATTATCTCCAGCATCTGTGCAGGAGAAACATGAGAAAGGACATTCTCTCTGTGGCTTACGATGCTGCTAATGAGGGTAAGGTTGCCTTTACTCCCTCTTCTCAACTCCCCCATGCACACTCAAGCTATTCCATGATTTCAAGCCCTCCCCTTCACCATGGAGCTGCTAAGTGCTCTTTTCTAAAGGCTACCACCTGACAGGCCTCGTGTGCTGTAGTACAGCTGTAAAAGCAAGAAGACTTGTCTAAGAGCGGTCCCTGTGGCATCTGCCACTCTTCTTTTGTAGAAAGCCCTATCACCAGTTTTTGTGTTGTCTGACTAGAAAACACACTCCTCAAACATTTCTCTGCTGTTCAGCTGATGGCAGAATTTGGGACCAATTAGCCATTGCCTTAGTCCCTAGTGATAGAGAGCAATGCTGGAATTACTATTTTGAGCATTATAGCACAGCTCTTTTCAGTCAGTTGCTGTCTGACACCAGGACAGCTATAGCCAAAGCCACCAAAGTGAACTGGAAGTAGCCAAAGCAGCATAAAATGCCTTGCTTTGTTTTGTTTTGTTTTTTATAAATGTTTGACAAAACAAATATAGCCTCAGTTGAAGAAGACAATTTCTGCAAATGTGACATTAAACTCACATTGTTTTAATGATTTACTACTGCACTTCTGATTTAACACCAGGCTGTGCTGCTCTGAGTAGAAGACCTGATCTATGCTCAGCAGCTCCTTTAATGAGGGCCTTTGATCTATTGGTTTGAAATCACAGCTCATGAAACATGAAAATTCTTATCTGCTATTAATAAATGCGTAATAAGCAACAGAGGTAAAACATGCACACAGCTAAGCTTGTTGTGTGTAATATTTACCTTTTTGAGTAAATTCACCAGTGAGTAACAGTGATGCAGTATTTAGGAGCCTGCCTTGCCCATGTTGGCTACTTGCTCTTCCTAACAGTACCAGGTATCCTGCCTGGTCCAACAAATTGTAAGTCAATCTTCAGGTTCAGTGCAAGGCAATATCCTGAAAGAAAAATTACTTTGGCAGGTTGTGATCAGCAACTTGAGTTACAGCCTCAGTACTCTGAGCATCACACCAGTTCATTTAAGAAGCATGACCACATGTTTGCAAAGTGAGGACTGGTTTTTTATTTCGTTGAAGAAGCCAAGTTAGCAATCATAAAGAGGGCATGATAGCAACATCCTGCCTCATGCAGAGAAGGAAAAGTGCCTGTTAAATATAAGAGGGAAATAAGGATAGATATGTAAATGTTTTATATAAAATATATAACACCCTTGGGCTGGTGACTTTAATAAGAGCTCTTCTGTGCTTGTTCCGTTGTTCTGATCTCTGAATACAAATGCGGTGTTCATTTGTTTTCCATTGTGAGTACCAATTTGTACCAATTTATTATTTTAAATGACAGGTGTCCTCTGTCTCTAGAAAGTTCCCTTTGATATAATTTGGGCTCTGCAGCATTGCTGAAAGGTGGGACAGAAAAGAAGCAAAGACAGGGGCTGTCTCACTTTGCATCCTCATTGGTGATATGAAGGACGAGGCTCCCCCACCTACACAGCAAGAAGTGGACACCCTCAGTGCAGCCAGCCAGCAGCTCCCTGCCACTGCAAGCACAAGGTTTTGCTTCCACCACTGTGCCTATCTCCTCAGCTGGCTCCTGGCCTTTAGGTGGCCCTGTCTCTCCCTGGCTGTGACACCACCGAGCTTGGTAACTCTCACCCCACAGGAGGGGGGGGTGTCTTCTGCTGGAGACAGTTTGCCACAGTGGCCAACCAGCACCCAAGGGAGTGCAATGAGACAGTGGTACCATGTGATGGGAAGAAGAGAAACATTCTGACTTCCATTCACCATCCTGTGCTGGCACAGAGGCTCCCACCCTGACAAGAGTCCTGCAGTTGACTCATTTAAATCAATTCAGTGGGGTACTCCCACCCTAGGAATAAACCCCATGTTTTGAGGGCTTGTCCTCTGCAGGAGTGCTGCAGCCTCTGCTCCAGCCAGCTTCAGGAGTACCTGGAGCCAGGACATTTGCATTGCACATGGACAGCAACAGAGACATTGAGAAGTCAACTGTCTCACACATTTTTTTTCCCAGGACACTCTCTCCTTGGTTTTTGGCTAGAAAAGTCCACTGGCGTAGCTTTACACGAGCAAAGACTCCTTTCACAGAAATAGGAGCTTTTGTAGTCTTGTCCTCTTCCTGATTTAAAGACCTACATTTAAACCTCTGACTGGGTGCCTAATTACTTGTCATGGTTATTACAGCATTTCTACTTTAAGAGGACAGTGAGTAACTCAGGCTGCCTTTTATGCTGGGCTGCTGGACCATGGAGAGAAGCAGTCGCACCACCTCACCCAGGCACCTCTGTCAGGGGGCTTAAGAACTCAGGCACCGGGATTACTTGGCTCTCTCTGGAAAGGGAACTGTGGTTCCCTGCTGGAAAGCCATGTCCAAGAATTAGTCCAAATGCAATTTAAACACACCTAAGAAGTGCCCAAGTACACTACTTACTGCATCTACAATGTGATATGGCCTCAGCAGACCAGAGACTCTGTCCCTTCCAAGCCTGCTGCATTGGTACCTAAGCAATTGCATTATTTATTTTCAGCTTTCTACTGTCAGTTACATTCTCTTATTGACTCAAGTTAGCATGGAGTTTTCCAGACTGGGGATCATGTCTGTTTGCCTGTAAATCACTTCAGCATAGTGAGCTTTCTATGGCTAGGTGTCCTTTTGTCCCATGCAGATGTTACATCTGGACAGGGAATTCACCTCCTTCTTCAGACAGGGGGAAGGAGAAGAGGGTGGTGGTGAACCCTCTGAATGACAGACTTTAATATACGTGTGCTGTAATGTCTCTGATGCAATTAGGGGTCTTCATATTTATATTTCAGATTACTTCTTATTTTAAAAGAGCCTAGGAGTGTTTATTTCTATCAGAGGATGCAGCTCTTCACAGGTAATTATTCTTGCATCCCAGCCTCCCTCAGCAACTTTTCCTAATCTCCTCTGGTTTGATTGTATAGAAGGATTCTGAAAGTGCTGGCAATAATCTGTTCCCTTACCTCTTACATGTTTATAACCCCCCATGGAATAGCCCTGTTATCCTGGCTATACATACACCTATGAAAAATCAAGCTTAGGTTGAAATGTGTATATCCATAGGTGTGTACATGGATCTATACGTACACCTATGTATGCACACCCATTTCTTTAAATAAAGACCTTGCAAAGCCTTTGATGTGCATGTCTTTAAAAATGTGCAGTGAGCTTTTGGAGCCCAGGTGAACACATCCCACTTCAAGCACCTCTCAAGTCATCTGGATCTTTACCTCTGCAGCTGGATCCCCACAGCTCAGAGAAATATGCTGGAGCCGGACACCTGACAGGGCCAGGCACCGTCAGGCAGGAGCTCTCCTGATTCTGCTCCCCACACCTCTGCAGAAGGAGGAAATACTCTGGCATGGGCCCTCCCCAGGAAACTGAAACCTGGTCAGAAGCACACATTACAGCCCTGCCCTTGCCTCAACCGGGAAGGTGCCAGAGCTTGGCCTCTGATATCTGTCATAGTGTCAGAGGTGTTAACATCCAATTACAGGAAAAAAATGAGCTCTGCAACTGAGGAAAAACTTGATTCTGCCGTTCCGTGAGCTTGGAGATTTTTGTTCCTGGGAGACAGCTCATTTTTGTCAATCATGAAATATTTAAAGTCACTGAGATGTCTTTCCATTAAATTGAAAGTGAGGGTTTCTTTTAATGTGTGGCTATTCTTCCAAAGTACAGGGGACATTACAGACCGAAAGATTTTGCTAATGTATGAGAGTGGGGAAATTAAACTGTCTATCAAAGACTGAAGTTACCTTGATCAACATCTGAGACCTCCCTAAGTTTTGGAAACACAATTTACTTTTCTGCATTTTTATTCTGCTCATTTTACATGTCCATTGACATGGGGTTTTATCCTTGCAGTTTTCAGAGCTGGTGGCAAGCTATTATTTGAGTTAAAAAGCCTGATGCAAAGAATGGCACCAGACATTACCCTCTGCACATCAGTATTTGGAGTCCAGCCCCTCTGTGGTCCCATTGCCTGGTCCCCAGGAGAGTGCAGGCAGAGCATCCTTTCTCTCCAGTGAGTGAAACAAAGACAAAGTCAGCCATCCCTTCCTCCCCAGCAGCCCAGCCCAGAGGCCTCTAGACATGCCAGGGCTGTCTCCTGCTGGCAAAGGGTTTGTCACCGCTCCTGACTGACTGGTAGCAGCACTTTGGGCCCATGAGAACATGTCAGTGGTGCACATTGTCCCAGAGAAAAAGAGTCCATCCAGGGAATGGGAACTGTGGCATATGGTCCAGCTGGGCTTTTGCAGGTACCTCTGCTGCCTGGGGACACACTCCGGCATAGCTGTGATAGAATCACCTCATGCTTTTGGCAATCTCCTCTGCAGCCACTCCCAACGCTCTTTCCTTGCCCTTCCTGCAGGCACCTTGTAATTAATTGATCGTGTCTTGGCATAACTTCAAAGCCTACCACTCTGCTAGGCCAGGCAGCCTGGAACTGCTGTTTGAGACGTGGTGACAGTAAGGTGGGAAGCTGCTCCACAGCTAGATGTTGCAAGGAGTTAGGGAAGAGGGACCTGAGAAGAGCTTTGTGCTACACCCAGACCATTCCTGTCTCAAATACAGCCTCAGACATGGTCTCATACCTCTAGGTATGAGACCCTGGCTCATATCTATCTTTAGATATGAGACTGTGGCTCACAGAGCTGCCTCATGGGCTGCCTACTAACACTATGTGTTGCAAGCATGGCCTGAGAAGCATATCTACAAAAACATGCTCCCTGCAGGACACTGATCTTGCAGCAGCTGAATGCTGAAAGCCAGGAGGACACTGCTGCTGACACACACAGCCCTGCCCAGCTGCAGGCACCTTCCAGGGTTACCTGTAAGCCCCATGGTGCAGGTCGGGAGGTGTGGCTACTGTCCTCACCTCTCTGGGATTAGCCATCAGCTATTTGGCCTAAGCTGCACACAAGTTTTATAAATGTGGCATCCCTTGCACAATGACTGGCTTATTTATACAAATCCCAAAGGACTGGGATGTCAGAGAGGTACCCAATACGTGTTTCTGCCCCTCCTGTGGATGTGCCTTCAAGCTCGTGACCTTACTGAGCACTGGTGGCTGGCTTCCTGCAGCAGCATGGCCTTCAGTCTACGCTTCAAACCCTACCCCACAAATGAACAAAATAGCTCAAGCTGAGCTCCATGACACAGCGGTTTACTCCTTTGATACTACTGGCCTAGAAGTGATTTTGATGGTTGTATCTGAAAGGAGGGCACTACAGACATACTTCAGGCTGTTTTCACAGCACTGCTGCTCTTTCCCTTCTGATGGGTGTTTTGATGGGGATTTCTGCCATCCAAGGAATATCTAGAGAGGAATTTCCTGAAGGGAGCAGCTGACTGGCAAGGGATCCAGCCGTCCTCAGAGCTGTCATGTGAGATTTTTCACGGGATGCCAGAGAGGGCACCGAAATCAGCAAGATCACAGGTTTTCCAGGCACGGATTCCTAGTCACCCTACCTGTAGCTATTAACATGAGCATTACTTCACAGTGAACAAACTCTGCTGCTCCCCTTGCAGAGACATGACATGTGGCTCCTACAACATATAATACCATTTAAGCTCTCAAAATAGGTCTTTAATGAGGCTTAAATGCTGAGTTCGTGCTAGACTTTCCAGATGGAAGTTTGTTTCATCCTGCAGGCCTAATGTTCATTAACTTGAAAGCAGCTCCGGCATAAGTAAAAATAAAAAGCAAGTGCTGTTTTACATGTGCTGGTATTTGAAAATGCACTCCATTAAATTTCTGCCCAAAGATTAAATGATATAAATATAAACATGAGAAGAGCTGTTCTGTTCTGTTCGGGTTTTTTCCTGATATATTTTGTTGTCTGCAATAAGCATAACATTAGCATTGCAAATGAAGAATGGGAAGCCCACTGATGTGTCTGTATTGGAAGTCTCCATCTGTACCCATGCTGCACAGAACAGAAAGCTTGACTGATGATCTCTGTGGTCTCTTGAGGCTCAAGATTTATTGTAACGTTCACAGGACAGAGTATTCATGTGCAAAGTCCCAGTCCCAGGGCTTGCTGGTATTCTGCTGAATACTGTCTCATAATGTTTAGTAGTGAGCTGCACTTAGAGCTTCATAC
>JANHFX010002426.1:332-33900 GCA_027560015.1 Chloroceryle amazona
TTTTCTTTTCTTTTCTTTTCTTTTCTTTTCTTTTCTTTTCTTTTCTTTTCTTTTCTTTTCTTTTCTTTCTTTTTTTTTCTTTTCTTTTTTTTTTTTCTTTTCATAAAAGAAGCCACGAATGTATCTTCATAAGGTAAACTCCAGAACTGTGTTTCAGGAGTATTCTATGCATGCCTACTGGATCTGGGCAGAGGACAAATTAAACAGATGGGGCATGACTCAGTTGCCAACATATCTGTCTAGTGCCATTATTTGTATTTTGGTGTTCCATGCCTGGCCTTCAGCTTCTTTTAGATGTCCTAGAGTATCTAAAACTTCTGCATGAGACTAGAAAGTCTGATATGGGGTCTGTAAACAACTTTAACCCTTCCAGAGTGTTATCTGAGGACTGAGGAAGATGAAATCACAAAAGAATGTTAAGTCAGAGGTCACCTCTGGAGGGTACCTAGTCCTACCTCTTCCTCACAGCAGGGTTATTGGTTGGAAGTTTGATGAAGGTGCTTCGGGTCTTGTGCAGGTGGAATTCTAATACCTCTGAGGAGGAAGATTCAACAGCTTCCTTGGGCAACCTATGCCTGTGGTTAACGATTCTAAGATTGAGATTTCCCCTGTGCCTTCTATCTAGTTATGTTTCACCCCACTGCAACCTATGACTGTCTGTTGCCTCTTGCCCTTTTGCTGTGCACATCTAAGAAGAGTCTGGCTTCATCTTGTCTCTAGCTCTCCTAGTAGCAGGTAGAAATTAGAAGTTTCCTCCTTCTTTTCTGCAGGTTAAACAAAACCAACTTCCTCAGCCTTTTATATTTCCATGTGCTTCCACTTCCTGACTATCTTAATGGCTCTGAGTGTGAGTCTCTTCACTTTGATCATAACTCTGTCTTACCGGAGAGGGCTTAAAACAGTATTCCAGACGCAACCCCCCAGGAGTGGAATAATGCAGCCCAGTATGCTATTAGACCTCACTGCCACAAGGGTACACTGCAGATACGTGTGCAAGTAGTCCACCAGGGGGGTGGTGGTGGTGTGTCTTCATCTTCAGACCTGCTACAAAAAATATAGGCATCTAGCTCCTTTTTTGGCCACTGACTGTCACTGAGAGTCTTGTTAGCTTTAAGAAGAAAGTATTGTTGCACTTGAAATTACTAGGAT
The DNA here is from genome assembly GCA_027560015.1 of Chloroceryle amazona. Taxonomy (NCBI): domain Eukaryota; kingdom Metazoa; phylum Chordata; class Aves; order Coraciiformes; family Cerylidae; genus Chloroceryle; species Chloroceryle amazona. The sequence goes on from JANHFX010002426.1 coordinate 1,482, forward strand.
TTTAGATGTACTGGAGTATCCAATTATACAATAGATCATAGTCACAATAAATTGCAGCTATTTTAAGCTAACATTTACAAATTAATCTATTATTAATCAATGTCAATAATTCAACCTTCTTATTACTTTAAAGGAAGGAAGTACAGGAACTGTCCTCACCTTTAGCAATAACTGTTATCTTCAAATTACCATGTTATGATAATGACTTATATTAATGACTACTATACCACATGAACCAAAATATGTTTGTGATTGCAAATTTACTGAAGACTTTGAAAGTCGAGAAGGTTATAAAATATTTAATAATTGCCATTTTTTCACTTATTTTTAATTTCTTCCTCCCACTGAAATAAAGAGAGATTGGTGCTACTTAGATGAGTAATTGCTCTCTGATGAGAGATGGGTATCTACTACCTGGTTGTTTGTTCAAATAAAAAGTGATTTCCCTAATAATAGTTTGTTTGTTTGTTTGATTGATTGTTGCTTGTTTGGTTGGTTTGTGTTTTTTTTTCTTTCTTTTTTTTTTTTCCCCCCCAGAGATAAGCCCTGTAGAATAATATGAATATTGCTTTTCTTTTCTAGACACCGTTAGAAGAGAAGTGACAGCATAGGATTCAAATTCCCTTGGTCAGGTTAAATTTCCTCTTAGCTGTGAGGCTGGGATATTTAAGCAAGTTGGCAATACACCTGATTACATTCTAGAGGATGTTTAAAGTCTGATTTAACTCATCAGTGTTGACCCTGAACATTATCACATATTTCTTCATAAAAAACTATCATATTTTGGAAGAGGGTGTATAAATCTTGCTAAGCACCTTACTATGCATGGTACATAGACATCTTTTCTTTTTTTTTTTCCCAGAAGAGGATAATTTTCATTTGAGTCTAAATATTAAATTGTAGCTGTAATGAAAAGCTTTTATGGCAATATGCCTTGGTAGCTTTAATTTAAATATACATTGATTACTACTTACTTTTTTATGTTTAATTCTTTTCAACATGATATCTGTTTAAATGCTCAATGGTATCACAGAAGACTAATCACATATGCATTTAACATGGACTAGAAACATGCCATGGATTAAACCAGGAAATTAGAAAAGAGGATCAGTTAAAAAGTCTGTAGGACATTTTAGCAGCCACCTGTAATTCTTTAAATTTTGCCTGATCTGAGTCAACTAAATTTTGCTTTTATATAAAACTAGTATATGTCTTGATACGGTCAGATTCATTGGTAGCTAAAATTTTTATAATTCTGGAAGTAAAAATTCCTACTTTAATCCCCTTGGAACAAATATTCTAAGTTCTTGATCATAGGAAGACTTAATCACCTCAAAAGTACTTCAGTGAAGTTTCCAATTTATCTTTCTATTAATTACTCCTATGTTGTATCTTTCCTTCTTATAACCCAGCTGGACAGCAATTAAAGTTCTGCAAATAATCATCTTCCTGCAGTACAAAGATCTTCAAGAAATATGTTCTGGCTTTTATCTTAAAGATAAGAAAGAACTTATTTGGACAAAAAGTGGAGTTTTTAATGAAAGCCTTCTGGGAAAAATAAAGAAGGGAAAGCTAAATGCTTTTACGATGTCATTAATTAAGTCAAGTTTATGAAACTGGCTTCGGGGTTTTCCCTGTAAAAACACCATCAAACTCTTCTTACATACATCATGCTTCATTAACACTGTTTTCTTCCTTTACGTCTCTGATGAAAAAATACCATCACTTGAAAATGAAATACTAAAATGCTGATAAGAAAAGGAGAAATTATTTGACATTGGAAAGTAATAGTTTGTAGATAGAAATTAATGCTAATGAAGTAATATATTAGGTACTGACATTTAACTGTTTCCTTAGAATGCTGTTCCTCTGAAAAAAAAAGAGGGATGGGATGGCACAAATGCTTTTATTTTAACAGCTATTCAGATTAATGTGATGGACATGAAAATGGTGTCTAGGCAGATTTTTGACTCTAAAGGGGATTTCAGACTGCATAAATCATTCTTCATATTCCCATGCTTTCTGAGTGGTGCTGATTTCAATATTTCAAAGTGCAGAACAGTTTCATAATACAGCTATCTAAATAAATTACCTCTAGCTTTAAATAAACTGAACCCTGACCTGAAGCTACTGATGTTACTGTTACTTGGTGTAAATAACTGAACTAGGAGGGTCAGCAGTCTACTGTACTGGAATTTGTTGTCCTAGACCTTGCAGGAATTTGGAAGCCTCTTTCCTTTGTGGGTTTTGTTTTGTTTTTTTTTTCCTTTTTTTTCCTCTTGAAAAAGCCATGTTACAAGCAGAACTTAGGGTCTTCCATACATTGAAACCTCCTTACATGAGTTTTTCAAAATCCAGTCCTTCTTTTCAGTAAAGACGGTTAGAAACATTCTGCTCTTCATCTACTTTCTTAATATTCATCACTGGAACACCACTGCAAAGTCTGATTATTATATATTCATCTGCTGGTAGGCTTTATACATAAGCATGTGTTTGCTTGGGTGAAGCATCATTTTCCATTTGATTCCAATGTTGCTTTTAAGTATTTGATAATTGACTATATTGCAAATAGTCCAAAGATGATCACAGAATCACTGAATGTTAGGGGTTGGAAGGGACCTCTGAAGATTATCAAGTCCAGCCCCCCTGCCAGAGCAGGAAAAGACTATAACTGACTATATGTCAAGAGTCTATATGTTTTTTTTATATAAAATGATGACACCAAGCTGGGCGGAATTGTCAATCTGCCTGAGGTTAGGGAAGCTCTACAGAGGGATCTAGATAGGCTGGATTGCTGGGCCAAGGCCAGTTCCATGAGTTTCAATAAGGTCAAATGCTGGGTCCTGCCCTTTGAACACAACAACCCCCAGCAGTGCTACAGGCTTGGAGTGGATAGAGAGCTGCCAAGTAGAGAAGCACCTGGGGGTGTTGATTGACAGCAGGCTGAACATGAGCCAGCAGTGTGCCCAGGTGGACAAGAAGGCCAACAGCATCCTGGCTTGTACCAGGAATAGTGTAGTCAGCAGGCGCAGAGAGGGGATCATTCCTCTGTAGCTGGCTTTGGTGAGGCCGCACCTTGGATACTGTGTCCATTTTTAGGCTCCCCTCTACAGGAAGGGCATTGAGGTGCTAGAGAGGGTACAAAGGCAGGCTACCGAGCTAGTAAAGGGTTTGGAGCATGTCTCTTTTGAGGAAAGGCTGAAGGATCTGGGGCTGTTTAGCCTTGAGAAAAGAAGGCTGAGGGGAAACCTTATTGCTCTGTACAAATACCTGAAAGGAAGTTGCAGCAAGGTGGGAGTTGGTCTGTTCTCCCTAGTGACAGTAATAGAACAAGAGGAAACGGCCTGAAGTTGAACCAGGGGAGGCTCAGACTGAATATTAGAAAGAATTTCTTTACTGAAAGGGTTGTAAGGAATTGGAATAGCCTGCCCAGGGAGGTAGTGAAGCCAGGTAGATGTTGTGCTTAGGGACATGGTTTAGTGGTTTTGATAGCACTAGGAATAAGGTTGGACTTGATGATCTTGAAGATCTCTTCCAGCCAAAATGATTCTATGATTCTATGACCTCTCTAGCCATGTTCTCATTTTCTTAAAAAATGATTTGCAACTATCAGTAGATATTTACACAAGAAAAAGGGTAGCTACTGCAGAGATCTTTCTTTCATAAGTACAATAAAGAAGGCCTTCAAATATTTACAGAATTAATGTTTCAATGAGAAACTGAAAATATACCATTGGTACTTACTGAGCGGCTGCAGGACTATTCAAATATGGCCATAACAGTAAAAAATAATCATGTGTTTAGTGCTTTATATCCTTGAAGTTCCTTGCAAATATTCATTTCCAAAACAGTGAACAATTAAAAAAACACATAGACTTACCCACATTTAATCTGCCCGTGACTTCCCCGTTCGAATTGCGTGCATTCACAGTCACATTGTGAGTAGACTGGAGAAGCAGTGATGAGTCCTGAAGCATGGAGAGAAAAAAAGTAGATTCAGCAGAATAATTAGAAGTTAAAAATTTTTAAAATTTAGTCTAGTTTTTATATTCGCTCAGTCACTGTAAGAACTGCAGCTACAAAACCACCCACAGATAATCTGGGCAGATCTCAGTTGCCATAGTATCAGCGAATAGTGATATGATTGATAGGAATAATGATATAAAGAGAGTATTAGCAAGTTGCCTCCTTGTGACCTCAGAGGGGATACTCATTCCTACAAGAATGAGTTTCTAACTACCAGAATATTGTTAAAGATTTTTTTTTTTTTCATATGTATGGCTTTTGTTACTTTTTCTGGACTTAAGAGACACTATGCAGCACCTTGGAGGTCTAATCCCTGAAAATCATTGAGAAGTGATGTTCCAATAGTGACTTAATGCTTAAAGTATGAAATAATCTGAAAATTTTGAACACATTTTATGTGAAGAATTTTGTTACAAACACTTACCTAGTAGCAATGGTAGAAGCAATACACACTTTGGAGTCCAACTTGTACCTTTTTTTTTTAAAAAAAAAGGATATCCTGTAAGTAGGAAGGTGGGATATCCCAAAAGGACTCATGATCTGAGCAAAATAAGTGAATCTTATTTTGTAAGTTATATCAGGAGAAAGTGAAAGCTAACAGAATTAGCACAAATAATTAAAAGGCTACAGAAAAAAAGTAAGCAGGGTATTAGAATGAACATTAGTGGTAAAAGTTAGTATGAAGTGGAAAAGGAAGTTCAACAAAGATCAGATAAATACCTGATTAGGTAAATATTACATTTAAGTACCTGTGCTAAATGACTAACAAATCTGGACATCTTTATTATGCTTGTTTTACTGTGGCTTGTTGATTTTAAAAATAAGTATTTTGTAATAGCAAATGTAAGTGCGAATAAACTGTATTCTAGACCTGCAGCTTCTGTGTGTGTTGACTAATTAAATCTAGTAACATATTTATAGATTTTTATCTTTTATCTTTCCATGAATATGTTTTAGCTAAGATGCAATGGTGTTGCCCACAATTCTGTGTTAGACTCATAATGAAGGCATAAACTTGTAATGGGCTCCAGAGATGATGCACAGCACGTAGATTTTCTGCTACATATTTTCTTAGCATTTTGGAGACCTCATTAGGTAAGAAAATCTGTTAGGAGACTTCAAGGAGAAAACCATTAAGGCAATGGAGAAAGCTGCTATGATAGCTGTGAGTGGCCCAATTCTCTACCAGAGAAATTTAGAAAAAGAAATAATAACAAATAAGCAACTTCACGAGAATAAATATATAGATGGCACTCACGAGATCAAGTACAGGCAATTTAGCCTCTAAAGAGTTTAAATATTTTTAAAAAGAAAGCAAACAAAGAAACAAAAAACCTCTAATGAATTATCAGTTCACAGGGACCAGAGACATGCAATAGCCTGAAGGCTCTAATTAATGCATGCTACTAATGATCATGACGGGTCATTAAACAGCTAAGCTTATATTAGATGCTGCCACACCTCTTTATTCCTATATTGTCCTAAACATATTAAGACTTGGAATTAATTTTTAAAAGCACAAATGGTATGAATAGTAGCTTAACATTGCTTAACTGTTTGGGGTAGAGTGAGTTCATAATTATTATCTATGCTGGTCTAAAAGTTACGTGTCTTATTGGATAAACAACCTCAAGGAAAATTCATTTAAGCACACAAACAGTTTTCCCACTGCCTGTGAGGCAGAAAATGCAGCATAAGACACAAACCAGAAATACAGTTTAGTAATGAAATTTCACTACCTAAGTAAGAGCTGTTCCAGATGCTGGAAATACTTGTTGCAGAGAGGAACCTAATGAAGTTCAATAAGGGCAAGTGTAAGGTCCTGCACCCAGTGGGGAATAACCCCATGCAGTAGCACAGTTTAGGGGCTGACCTGATGGAAAACAGCTCTGCAGAGAAGGACCTGGGAATCCTGGTAGACAATAAGTTAAGTACTAGCCAGCAATGTGCCCTTGTAGCCAAGAAGGACAATGGTATTCTGGGATAGATTAAGAAGAGTGTGACCTACAGGTCAAGGGAGGTTCTCCTCTCCCTCTACTCTGCCCTAAAGAGGCTACATATGGATTATTTTGTCCAGTTCTGGTCTCCCGAGTTCAAGAGAGACAGGGAAATACTGGAGAGAATCCAATGGAGGGCTACATAGTTGATGAAGTGACTGGAACATCTCTCTTATGAAGAAAGGCTGTGAGACCTGGAGCGGTTTAATCTGGAGAAGACTGAGAGGGGAATTTATCAATGCTTACAAATGCCTAAAGTGTGGGTGTCAAGAGGAAGGGGGCCACACTTTTTTTAGTGGTGTCCAGCAACAGGACAAGGGGCAATGCACACAAACTGGAACACAGGAAGTTCCATCTGAACATGAGGAAAAAGTTTACTGTAAGGGTGAGGGAGCCCAGAGAGGTTGTGGAGTCTCCCCTGTGCAACCTGCTCTAGGTGAACCTGCTTTGGCATGGGGGTTGGATAGATTATCTCCAGAGGTCCCTTTCAACTCCTACCATTCTGTAATTCTGTTGCAAAAAGAAAAATAAATGTTTAATAGATGTAAATTATGTTGACATTGTTTAAATTTCTGTAATTGAGCATTTTAACAACCTCACTTTCATAAATGTATTTACATTTTCTCTTGTTATAGCAATACAAACAGAAATTTTTTCCCTAGGTTCAGAAGAGTCTCATAGCTGGCTACTTCTTATTGGTGAGGATGATTACAAGTTTGAAGTAATGAAAGAAACATATTTGATTTTTACTCTCATTGAATAGTACAGCATTCAATGAAATGTCCCATTGGTAGATGAAAATGTTCATAAAATATGGCTCTATTGTGCAAGAGTTTGGATTACAGATGATAGTTCTGAAAAATATTCATTTGGTTGGCCAGAAACACATATCACTCTACAAAATAATTCATAAATTGCAGGCTTTGCCTGGATATCTAAAAACCGATTAAGATTCTCCCTTCCTCTAAACACAGTACTTCAATAAAAATCTTTCATACCAAACCTATTCTCAGTGCCAATTTAAAGTTAATCTGCTTGATCAATATTTTCTTTTACTAAGTATGCTATTCCTTTTTTACCACAAAAATAATATGTGCAATTTCTGTCTATGTAAACAAGATAAAATCCTAAATATTTCCATTTAGTCTTGTGGATTTTATATACATAAATATATAAAGTTACCATATATTTAATATCATTGTCCTAGGCATGAGAAAAACTAAATTTATTAGAGAAATCATAACTTTTTCAATAAGGAAAGTTTCACAGGGAAACCAGCATGAAAAATAATCTTGGTAAAAATAACAAAAAACTTTCTACACATTTATAAAAATTTTAGCATTAACCATATACAACGACCTTTTATAATTCCTTTTTGAGCTTCTTATTACATGCCTAAGAGAAAAATGTTGATCGTGCCACTGCGTCAGAATATTGACCTAATGGTTATGCTTGTTAAGTATACAAAAATACGTATGTATATACATAGAGTTCCATGACAGATGCCTGGACTTCACCTGAATGAAATTGTTCATAACTACATTAATTTTATTTTAGTATTACTGAAAGATTATCTGCTTACCACTCGAGAATGGATTTCTTTGGCATAAAGAGGGAACAAGAATTCCGATTCCCCTTCCAGGCGAAGGCCTTCTTTTGTAACACGCAGATGTCCCATTCCAGTCTGAGGAGAAGATCCAAGAATTATGCATATTTTATTATTGTTTCTGTATTATGTTGTGCTTTCTATTCTATATCCTATTTAATTCTTTTTATTTCTTTCATCATTATCATAGAATTGATAAAGTGAAAAATGAGTGAGAATTTACTTTATTAAGTGCATCTGAGGACTTTCAGGCTTCAGCTGCATATTTAGCTAATTTGAAAAGGATTTACTCCTTCCCCTGACATAAAAAGTGAGAGAAATAGTAGCAAAAAATTTGTAGACTTGCAGCTCAGCCACATGTAAAAATATTTCAGGTAAACTGCAAGAAGTAGTTGGGAGGGCTAAATAAAAAATAATAAATCTAAAATGTATTTCCACTTCAAATATTTTTCAGGTTGTTCTCCTCAGCAGCAGAGAAGAAGAGACAGGTAACAGGCCACTATGACACATACATAACCTATTGATCTAATGAATTATACTTACCACTGATAACAGATAACTTCTAGAGACTGCAATTATTTTCAAATAGGCTATGTTCTGACCAATGAGATTCTATGTTTTATATATATAATGCTCAATAATATGTCTAACCAGACTTCAATGAAAAAATGTAGTTATTGTCTTTTAACAGGCTTGAAAAGAGAAAAAGAGAACAACAAGCTTTGCTTAAATTCCGTAAGGTACAAACTGTTCATGTCAGCAGTTCACTCCACTGGAGAATACAAGTGCGATTCCTCCTCAGAAAGGATTTATTTCAGGAAATAGGCTTTTGGAGTAGCTATTTATGGAATCTGTTATTCAGGGTCAAATATTTTACTGCTTTGAAATATATAATGTACACGCTTTTCTCAGTGGAAATAGATAAAATGTCTAAATTCTAGACCATTGCTAATACATAGTGATACATATCATGAGGCAAAACTAAAATAATACCCATGATGAGCTCCCTATGGCTTTCATAATTTCAAGCACTGAGTGTTTTAGAAATATTTTTCTAGCACAGACTTCTACTTGTTACATAGAATAGATCACTTCAACACCATAAAAACACAGAGGTTTTAAGACACACTTCTGAAAAAGATGACATGAAATATTCTAAAGAAATACACTACCAAATGACTCTCACTTAATTAACTAAATTTAGGGTCTCATTATTTGCTCTGATCTCATGCCTTTTCCCATGAGGTGAAAGTACATTATATTAACCATCAGGTTTAAACACAGTTTGCATATTTTCCTGGAATATAAAGATCTAAGTAAACAGTATATTATAGAGTATAAAACTGTAAAAATTATATTGCCAAATCTGAAATTAAAGAAGGCAGAAGAAGAAGTAGCAATTCTTACTCTGAAGCAGGTTGGAGAAAATTAACAAACTCCTGTGTGACAACCTCTATCCTGCCTTTGGCTTTGCCAGAAAGGAATTTTAAGTAGAGACAAAAAACCAACTGTAATTGATGTTGAAAAAGAAGATTATGTAATTTACTCAGCACACTTTTCTATTTAATTCAGATTTTTCAGCAATGATTATTCCAAAAATGCTATATAGCCACAGGAATGTCTTTGACATCAAGAATAATATGCCATGTGACAAAACTGAGCACTTTAACTTATCTGTAAATTCTTTACAGTAAATCCAGTCATATCACCCAGGATTACTTTGTATAAATTTTTTCTCAACTACGTCCTGTTTTCTTCGCCCAATATTTCATTTAAGCATTGACACAAAGCTCACATTGTCACATATTTGAATAGCAGCCTCATTATCCATTCTCATTGACTATTTGGGAAATTAAGACTTGGGTTACTTGCATAAATTATCTGTGATGACAAACAGATAAACTCTGTAACATACATGCGAACAAAAATGAGGATTTCATATAATGAACCTCATGTCTATTACCTTTGTGACTGTAAACAATTATTATCCTTAGTACCATGATATTTGAGCATCTGAAGACTGTAAAAGTACTGAGTTATGAGTACTGAGAGATGAGGAAATTGTATTATACCCTTTGATAATTGGCAAATTGAAGTTACATGCAATATACCAGAGAGGGATTTAGGATAAACAACTACTCTAATGCACTGAGATCCAATGATAAGTGCTATAAAAAGGAATACTGTAAGATTTGCAACTAACATTCTCTCAACAACCACTCTGCTTCCTATAATACCATTTCGGAAAAGACAGCTATTATTTATTGAATATTGTGACTTCCTCAGTCATCAACAACACCTTGATAAACAATCCCAGTTTCAGGATTTAATTCTGTTTCTATTCAAATCATTGAACAAAAATATTTCTATTGACTCGAGGAAAGAGTCCATATATCACTTAGATACAAACTTTGATGCAGTTATACACTAAGCTATTGATTAGAAAAAAAACAAAACCAAACCCACAACAATGCTTCATTAAACATAGCAGATGTAATGGCAAGTCTGGATTCTTGTTATCCTGATGCTAGTGACTGTCACTGCCTGAGTGTGCTGGCCCTGAGCTGTAATACATTGTTGTGCATATAGCCCAGAGACTTACATTTTCTAATTGCTCAAAGTCCTCAGCTAGGCAGGGACTGAGCTGTATAGAAGAGGAGAATGAAATGGTATCTCTGGGGACACTAAGCAGATTTTGTTATTGCTGCAAGGATTTGACTGGCATGGAAACTGCTGGCAGCTGCCAAACCCTTAAGCACCAAAGATGAAATTTAACATTAGTGTTCACAAAGGTGTGACCAATTTTAATTTCAAAACTGCTAGGCATATTCTAATTGGAGTAACAGGATGTCTTCAACATCATTTTTCATGATTTGAAAATGTTCCTGAGAATGTAAGTGCTTGTAGAAGCAGAGACAGGGCCTTACAGAAAAAAAATCAAGCTCTGAGTGGGATCAAGTCTTATAAAAGCTCAACAAAACAATTTTGATTCAGAAATCATGATCTAAAAGATATTTGACAGCTATTCAGTGAATTGCCTACATAGGGATACTCCAAACTACCTAAATGAGTAGCCACCACTGCTAGAAACGTAGGTAAGACTCACTGGGTCATGGAGCATCTGGATGGGATGGATGGATTTTCATTCTCTTAGACTCTGGACATAGCAAATGTAAAATATTTTTCCTCTGAAATAAGGGGAAGCAGCTCCACAAAACCAGTGGAGAAATGCAGTACGTCTACGAGATGTGGAAAGGCCCTTAAGTTTCTTTCAGAGGGCTGCAGAAGAACTAAGTCCTTTATCAGGATCATAAAGTTTCAAAAACCATACTGATGGCTCTGCTGGTATGGCCGCCTTCTTGTGGTATGAATATCTGTGTTGAGCAAAATGGAGAAATAACTGGATAAAGCAAGTTTTGCAGCATTGGCATGGCTAGCACTAAAGGCCTGTCTTGTTAAAACAGGATGCAAGAACTTTCCCCCTTGCACCTGTTGTTATAGTGGGACCTGCTGCTCTAGTTCATAACCAAGAAAGTCACTTGGAAAGAGATGCAAATTGTACACTGCTGTGGGACTAGGAGTGGAAACAAGCAGATGTAGCTCTAGGGCTCTTTCACTCACGGTGACTTGCCTCCAGGTAGCTGAGCCTCATTCTGTGTAGAAGAATCAGATGATATATTTGGGATTTATCTCTCAAGCCAATATTAGAACTGAATTATCTCCAAGCTGGTTGGAACCGATAATGATATTAACTTCAGAGTAGAGAGGGTGCAGCATTTCCATTCAGATAACACCTTTTCTTACTTATAGGATACTTACATCCTACTTCTAGGCCAGCCCAGGGAAAGACCATGGCAAGCTCAGAGCAAGACATCATTTGTTGTGCCCCAAAGCTAGTTCAATTAATGGCTTTATAGATCCATCTTTCATTGCAGTACTTCTTGCAGCAATTACTATTTAGAGAACTCGCTTTGCAAACAAGAGCGTACTGTTTCATTGAGATAATAGGGCTGTGGGTAGAGATTGTTAAAGAGCAATCAGCAAAACAGGATTGGTAATGAATCTGATGAAACTCTCTGTTTGACTTACAATATCTATTTTGGAGCTAAGTACGTGCTTGGTATAATAACAGTACTGATGCCTCATCTCATTTTCTGTTGCAAGGACTCTATTTCCTGGGCTCAGACAGAGAAGGTTATCTGACTCTTCTTAGGTGACAGAGGAGTCTTTTATGTCAAAAACACTGGTCAAACCAGAGACCTTAGCAACAGCAAGTGCCCCTGGTATAGAAGTTGGTCTGACCTGGCTTAAGGCTGGATATGCACCAAACCACCCTTTGCAGATAAGGCTAGAAAGTAGGTAGGAAATATTCCATGATCTAGAAAAGTAGCTGTCTGCTTTGAACTCTACAGTTTTGTAAGGAAATTACTACAAAAGATATAAATTCATCATACCATTTATTTCATAAAGCAGGATTAATTTTGAAGATGCATACTTTCAAGATAATTTGTCCTGACAAAGTAACAGATCTTCTTAAGTAAAAAAAGATACTAAATACAACTGGTATTACTCAATAGGAAAAAATAGCTTCTCAAAACAGATTCGGTTCCAGCTTTGTTTCCTTGTTCATCAAGGACCAAATACTGCCTCTGGTTCTGTAATGCACAGACATTTCAAGGATGGATAATACTTGGCTAATAAAAATGCCATTACATCTGTCATTACATCTCCTGTGACTGATTTACTCAACATTAGAAAAATACTCTGCTACTCCCACTGCTACATATATTTATTCAGGAACTGAGTTTTTGTATGTTGGCTAATTCATTTTATTGTGTTAACATTTGTAATTATGCAACTTAGCTAAAGAAATGGAATTAAATATTCTCCTTTGATTTGTAAAGGTTGTCAAAAGGATTTTCTTCAGAACAACAGTGCATGATGTTTATTTCTTGAATTCCTTTGAGGAATCAGGGATATTTACACAGTGTATATGATTACACTGACTATGTATGGATTGGATATTGTAAATCCTATCATTTGTTCTAGGGGACATTTCATCTTATGGTCTCAGTGCTGTATGCCTTGTGTAAACACACAGTGACAAGCATTTCCACCCTGATATAAGTTGCTGTCTAGTCATAATGACAAAAATGTGAGATGAGAAAAGAACAAAATGATGCTGTATCCTTCACAAAGCACTGCTGAAGATGTCTCCAGTGCTTTATGAAAGGAGTGAATTAAGTATGTTATTATGTTTTGTCTTGCAGCTATCATACAAATTTATTTTGAAATGATATTATCGTATTAAATAGCAGACACTGTAGTACATTGCAATTAAAAATTGATCATCTGCAATAACAACCCAACCTCATTTTGAACGGCCCAGCCTTCCCCTGATCTTAGTACTACTGATTAAATAAAGTTTAAGAGCAGATTTTTGGTTACCTTTGAAAATGCCTTTGGCAAATTTAATTAAATTTTCATTCTATATTCTTTAGTTATTATTACATTTCATTTGATACATTTCCCCACAATTTTATGTATTCAGAAATGTATATTTGGAAAAGTTAAGTAAGCAGTGAGTACAGATATATAGAAGGTAATTTAAGTATGGATATATATGAGTTCTCATAATCTTTTTGTCTGAGCTGACGTGGAGGCATAGACAAACAAGGCTTTTAAATGGAAGACATCTTAAGAGACAAAAGAGAATTACTTTTAAATAGGTAAGACCGTTGTAAGATATACATAGGATATATAAGGAGATGTCACCTGGACGCTCACTAAAAAGGAAGTAGGACAATTAAGAGTAAAAACTGAAGAGACAAAACAGATGTTGGAGGTTTAGGTTCATTAAGAAAGTAAAGGTGTGAAGAACTGTGGAAGGCCTTTGAGGAATTGAGAATATAAGGATTTTACATTTACTTCTGTGAACAGGACAGGCAGGTTTCTTAAATTGAAGGACTAACAATGGGAAAGCATATGATAGATAAAAAGCAATGGAAGAGATGGTAGGAGTGGTCATGTGCTTCATGAATTTACAAGCTCGGAGATTTGTAAGAACTAGTAACATCTTTGTTACAAATCTGAAAGTCTTCAAAGACCTGCAAAAAATCACAGAGACCACTGGATTTCTTGTTAATTCACACCAAGGGAAACAAAATGGGTGTAGAGTTTATCAATAAGCTATTGTATGATTCTTCTGAAGAATGATACATCCAGTTCTGACTCTGTCTTCTACATAATGGTTGACTGTGAAAAACCTGTATGGAAAAAGTTTCTGTGTAGGGTAATAGAGAATCAAAAAAACAGCAGAATTACAAAGGTGTAATTCAGTATTAATATTCCCAAAATTGTCTGGCAGCCAGATCTCTAAATTTTAGGAGAGTGCATCGGTTTAATGGGAAACTGCTTGCTACACAATATCTTTTGTCCATTCCTAATCTTGTTGTGCTCACAGGTCAAATTGGATAGAGTCCTTGCTGTGCTAGACATTGCAGAAACACAAAGGTGGTCTTTATGACCTGCAAGTACTAACCCATCAGACAATACATGAACATGACAGACAAACCATTTAAAAAAACGTATGTGTTAGGGATCCATCATTTGAGAACAGCAGTTGCTTTTCTGTTCCACTGATTTCTACTGGAGCTTTTCAGGCTTAGGGCATTTTAGTGTCAGTCTCAAAACTCACATGTCCTGAGAGTCCCACATGAAATATCAGCAGTTCAGGAACTCTTCCCAGTGAAAGTTTTTGATCAGATGTCTGTATTTCATACATGAATGCATATGCAATTATTAGTATACAGAGCACAGAAATAGGAATTAAACCCAGTTAAATTCCTTCTTCTTGTGGTTATTACAATAGGGTGGGCTTGACTCTGGGTACTATACTGAAGAGTATGTGAATGCCACAGTGTGCCCCTTATTACCCATGTAGGCACACCTTTGGAAAAGTGGATTTTGAGCAGGATAGGGCCTACAGGCATCACTCGTGTAAGCACCTGGGCACCTGAGATCAATGTTAGAGCTCACACACAGGCAAGGTGAAATCAGGGTGCGTACTGGGATCCAGGCATTGGGAAGTCCCTGGTTCCCACATATTGGAAGTGGAGATTCAAATCATGTTTGACTGGCAGTGCATCTAAAACTCTAAAGACCTGTCTGCCCTCTTACTCACACTGTGCTTAAAATTTTAGTCAGACTAAAACCCGTTCTACATGCCAAATTCCACACACTGGAAAAAGAAAGTAAGTTATCCTGGGGAACAGTCTTATTTCATGACTATCTCTACTTGCCAACATGAAATTAGTCCAATTGACTTGACCATTTTTATTCCATGATAGTTGTGGCATCCACTAAAATCCGTACAAACATGGGTTTCGCCATGAAAGGTTAAAAAAAGTTAGGAATAATCTTTGGCACACAACTGTTCCTGTCATTACAATACTGTAGCATAACTAAACAGTTTCAATTAGAAAGACTAAGAAATGACTGATTCTATGGTCTATATCACAATAAGGATTTGGAAAAGAACAATGAGAGTAAGGAGTGTTCTTTCATTTAATATATTCAGTGTATTTCTAGTTAAATATTTTAGGCTTTGATAGCATCTAGGATGAATTTTCATCTCATAGCATCTAGTCTAGTATAACTGATGGCCTTGAAACTAAAAAGTTATAAGCTCAGAGTTAGTGGACCATAAAATTATGCAGTCATTTTAATCAATTAAGACAACAAGGTAAAAGAGGAATATATTTTGTCCTGTTAAGCATTTATCTTATCTTTATCAGAAGCATAAGAAAGATTAATAAAGAGTTTTTCAGAGGAATTTCTAGTGTAGCATTATTTACAGAAGAAAAGATACTATCTTTCAGTAACATCAGATGGCTAACCACAAGACAAAAGTTCTTAAAACCAAAAATGATACTAAAGTTTGTCAATAGCTTTCATCTGTTAGGAGGCTCAAAACTGGAAGCTGTATTATCTATGCCAAATGAGTGCTGTTGTAAAGGGTAATAATCACTTCCTGTGGTCTCTGCCTCTGCCACTGTTCACTCAGGTCAGAAAGCTCTTGGCCTTCATTGTTGCCAGGGTAAGTGTTGGCTCATGACAGCCTGTTGCCCATCAAGCCCCACAGCCTTCTCCACTGAGCTGCCCCAACCAGGCAAACTTAGGCATTTGTCATTCTTGAATTTCATAAGGTTGGACCATACCTCCATCCTGTCTAGTCTCCTCTGAATGTCAGCCTGAGCCTTTAACGTACTGAATGGTACCCCCAACTTTGCATCATGTGCAAACTTAGTGAGCAAGTATTCTGCCACCTTTTCTAAGCCATTGACAAAGTTGTTAAAAAGGACCAGTTCCAGCACAGACCCCCCTGCAACACTTATTACTGGCCTTCATGTGAAGTACAACACATTAGTAACTGTTTTCCAAGTCTGACCATGCAGCCAGTTTATTTTCTTTTACTTGTCTAGTTGTCCACCCTTCATGGCTATAATGTCTTAAATAGAGTACGTGAATATTGCAGCAGAGTGTTACAGGCCTTGCTAAAGTCAGGGTTAATTAAATCTTGTGCCGTCACATAATTTATCAGTGAACATGTAGAGTAGGGTTAGTGGTTGGACTCCATGATCTTGAAGGTCTTTTGCAACCTAGATGACTCTTTGATTCTCACTGATCTTCTACTCTGTATTGCAGTCCTTGGAAGAATGGGCAGGGGGAATGTATTGTTGAAATAAAGCTAGAATTATGCAGTCAACAATACTTAGATAGGTGGGGGTCAGTCTCTTCTCCCAGGTAACAAGGGAACGGGCAAGAGGAAATGTATGCAAGTTGCACCAGGGGAGATTTAATTTGGATATTAAGAGTAACTTCACTGAAAGGGTTACTCAGCATTGGAACAGGCTGCCCAGGGAGGTGGTGCAGTCACCATCCCTGGAGGTGTGTAAAACACATGTAGATGAGTTATGTAGGGACATGGTTTAGTGGTGGGATCGGCACCGTTAGGTTAATGGTTGTACTCAATGATCTTAAAGGTCTTTTCCAACCGAAATGGTTCTATGATTCTATGAAAACTGTTTTCCTAATAAAACTGCATATTACATCATGTTATGTTTAATGTTTTCTTTGAGCATAAACTCTCTTCAGAACTGTACTCTAAAAATACTGGTTTTGGTGTTTATCATTTTTTTTTTTTATATATATGTTTATGAATCTTATTAAGAATACAAATTTATTGAATTATTTTACAAGGAAACAGTTAATATTTCATTAGTTATTAATATTCTAATATTGTTAACAGGTATAACATTATCTTTTATTTTAAAAACTAGCACCAAATAATTTAAAAGTATCAGCTAAAAGTACAATATCTGTTCTTAATATTAAACATAATAAGTAGTGTAATCTCTTCATAACATAACTAGAACACATAATTAATAAATATAAACAGTGTTATCAGAGGTGACAGACTAATATTTGCCAAATAACAGACGACTGAACAGGATAATATTTCACAATTACTTTTAAACTCTTCCTAATAAAGGGAATGTTTAATTGCATATCAGCTGGTTTTCTAAATAGAAAATGCTTGTCAAGCTTGCAAGTCAAGAACCATAAAAATATATTTCTGAGAATATATTGTTACCTCTCTGTTTCAAACAATAATCAAAAACTTGGAGGCATAAATGCTTAATTGAATTGAAATGAAAAGGGTTTGATGGTAGTGTTGGTAATTTCTATCACTGTTACACTCATTCTTTACAAATGTTATTTCCTTAGACACAGAACAGGACTGTCATGTGTCATTTTTGCTTCCAGATTTTGAACATGCAATTAGTACCTATACTCTTTCTTCAACTATTCTTAGAGGCTAGCAGTGCTTCTCTGGATGGTATTTCTGGCACGTTCAGAGTTACTTGTCTCAGCAGATACATTCTATCAAAACAATACTCAGCTAAAAAGTTCTTCATTCTTAATGACCTCATACATACTTTTGCTGAGAATTGTGACACATATGTATACTTTGCAGAAACGTGCCTATCACTGCTATTTGGCCAAGATATACATATTTCCCTAAAATTATCCCAGATGAATGAAGGCATTACAGTTAAGTCAGTATTTAACCAGGTATGTCAGGAATACAGATTCTTTAATAGAGAATTAGGAAAACCCTTAAACCATGGCATTCTGAGTCCACCCTGTACAAGTATGTAAGCCTGCACTACTTGAGCTACTTGAGTGTTATTCCACTGGACTTGTTGCCAAGGGAGAAGGATACTGTCCCTCAGCAGATCAAGGCATTTGGTGGTTTCATATAACTAGCAGGAGATAGGATTTCCTAGAAGTGGAGTTTCTGCTTCTATTTTTTAGTCCTGACTAATATTAGAGAAGAAACACACAGATTTCTACAGATACCAAACCAAAAGAAAATAATTTTAAAAGCTCCTTAAAAATATAAACCTGAGCCACACAGAAAACAATTTTAAGTTATTCATATTCTCTGTGATTCATGATGTGCAGTCACTAAGTGCATATCTTCTATGTGAATTAAGTAATAGAAAAATTTAATGTGATCTACGATGTTATGCATTGTAATCTGTATGACAGTAACAGTGATGAAAAGAATTTATATGGGGGAAGAAATTTCATGGGAATTCAAGCACAAGTGACTATATTAGTAAGTAGGACTTAAAATTAACCTGCATTATAATAAGCAAATGTATAGAAATGCTTCTATGAAGATAAAATGGCCTTCATTTAGTGACAGAAGTGTAATAGCAATAGATAATGGTAACTTTAACACCTTCAGCAGCAGGGACAGAGCTGCTTTTTTTTTTTACTATTATTGGGGTTTTTTTGTAACAAGTCTATTCACATCATCTGTGTACCACAACTGCATGTTAGGAATAAATTAGCTTAGCTTCAATATTCACTGATGCATTTTATTGCATTCTGACTAAAGTTACGTCTTGCAGACTTCTGAAAGTTACCCCTTAATCTACTACATGCAAGAATACATTATAAATATTGAAATATATATGACAGTGGAAAGTTATTAAATTTATTCATGAATAATATAGTTGCTTAGCCTCAAGCACGAAGTAGTAATAATTACCTCTGAGCTGTAATTAATTGGGCAAATAGATTGTTAAATTTTAGATGCTGATAAATAGAAGGAAGCTGTGAAAACCCAGCAACTGTCAGCAATATTTTAACACTAAGGAATTCTGTATGAGATAAAATTACAGCAAACAAATTCATAAAATATAAACTGAACAGAGACTATGAGATAACTACTAATGAGGAAAATACTTTCTCTTAGAATGTTTAGAATTCACCTCAATATAACATATCAACAACTTCAGTGTTTTAAACATTATTACCAATACAGAAATTACAGATCAGGAAGTATGATGAAAGATAGGTATTTTTTATATACTTTCCACCAAAGTACAAATTACAAATGAGAAGGAATTAAAACGAACCCTCTATTACATACAGAGAAGCTGGTGTAGATACAAAATAAGTGAAGTGGTAAGGCAGAGAAGAGAAGATGACATGAAATGAAGGAAAAATTAAAGAGGACACTTACTGGGGAAAACCACATCACTTTAAGAATCCAAATTGTCAAAGAAAAATTCACAACTAGGATGATAAGCAGGAGGAGAACAAACAGGTAGAGGCAACGCTTTCTCCAGCCGTAAATTCCGATTTTGTAGACATATTCATTCTTCGGCCTCTCTAGGCTAGTGCCTGGTGTTGTCGTAGTGTATTGTTCACGTACCATCTGCTATGTAAAGTAAAAATAGGGACTGCTTAGTTGTTTCAGTTAAATAAAAAAAACTTATATAAAAGCCCAAGGAAAATATGAAGATATAACTGTAATAGCAAGTTCCTAGAAACCACAAACTCCTATTTTTACCTGCAAACCTTTTTTATCATGTCCCATTCATATTATACTTACATATTATTTTCTGGTACGCAGGATGTGATGCTTTAACATATGAACTGCATCAAATGCCAGGAGGCTTAAATTTATTTGACCCTGTACAGGATGGCAACACTTTCCTTCCATTTTTCATAATAATCTAATTCCCCCATTATGAATTTTTTCATAGGAATATCTCATAATTTGTGGTTCACAGAACATTATTTTACTTTAAAAACAGTTACGAGTAGTAACGGTGCCTTAAAAGCACAGGTTTAAAAACACTCCTGCTATGGTTTGAAACTAGAGAAGGGCAGATTTAGACTGGATATTAGGAAGAACACTGGAGCAGGTTGCCCAAGGAGGTGGTGGAGGCCTCATCCCTGGAGACATTCAAGGCCAGGTTTGATGAGGCTCTGAGCAACCTGATCTGCTTGAGGATGTCCCTGATTACTGCAGGGCCAGGTAGACTAGATGACCTTTGGAGGTCTCTTCCAACCCTGGGGTATTCTATCATTCCATAGTCTTTTTCTTAACTCAGTAGTAAATGGTATTCTTTGATAGCAAAACTTAACTGTGCATTATTGAAATGCCAAAATATATTAATTTTCAGAATCTGTATATAAAGAAATTAAATGGTTCTTAACAATGTAAAGGAAACAATGATTCATCAATTTATCAGATATTCATATTTAAAGATATATTAGTAATAAAGTCATTGACTACTGGTTTTAAACAACTTTCTTCACTTTATATTATACTTCTTAAAATACCATTATTTGAATTTAAAGAAATACTATCAGATTGCATTTTCTTTAAACATGGCAGTACTCACTAACTTCTACAGCACAGAGACCACCAACAATTCAAACCCATTCATTAAAGCTTAAAATTTCAGCCAAGAATAAAATCTCAGCAGCAGAAGCTGCTTATGTAGAACAATGATGGACAACATCTGTCTCATTTCCACCATTATAAAATGAAAAAAACAAAACCTCAACCATGGGTGTCAGAAAGAAAATAGGTACTATAAATTCAGGCATTTCCCATGAATTAGGTATATTCACAGGCATCTCACAATCAAAACCTGGTCAACTTTCCTACAATAAATTGTTCCCAAATGAGAGTGCCTTCAGACAGGTTTTCACACAAGGTCTCCTCTCAATTCTGAATTTACTCCTGGAAATCAGATCACTTTGCTCTGCTCACACAGCTTTCAAAATGCAATTAAATTACATCCTTGCCCAGCTGATGAATTACTCTAAGTCATTAAAGAGGCTCTTTTCAAGTCTCCTGCAGAGACATCCCATGTCTGTAACAAGCTTGTGTCTCTCAGTTCTAACCCTCATCTTTAGAAAGGTGTCATCTTTTGTTCCTGTAGCTTCCTATGGAACCACAACACGGAAAATGCAATGTAAGCTTACAACTGAACAGAAGTTCATGCATTATCTCTTTGCATATGTGCAGTATTTGTTTTATTTCTGCACTTCCATTGAAAAATCTATTCATTTGTTGTTTATTTACATTAAAAAAATGAGACTTGATCATCATCAGTTCATAATGTAACTGTGCTGCAGCCATTATGGGACAATATTCTAATTAATTTTTTGCTGCTATCAATCTCAGTCGTTTATGATACTGTGTACATAATTTTTTTACTCTGCTGAAAATACTGAAAATAGTATAATGATTTATTAGAGAATCATAGATTCTGAAGTAACAGCTTAACATTACTACAAAACATGGTAGATTTACAAGACATTCCTTAATATTCACCACACTGTTTAAAACTATCAGATTATATATTTCAGTTCCATATATTACTCAAGCACCTAGTACTGATTATAGGATACTGTATATACATAAGTTGTGTTTTTTGTTTGTTTTTTTTACTATTGTCTGACATATCATTGTATAACAAACTATAGCACTCACAGAAAAGTTGCCCTTTATCTTAAATGTACTTCACTTTGCTCTGCCAAGTAAAACAAATTGGGACATTTATACATACAATGGGTTTAATAAAATGTTTAGAAAAACCTTTATCCTTACTTCCACACAGATTTCTCCTGAACGCTGTAACTTAACAGGACGGGATGCAGTGTTATGTGGTAGCAGCAACAGATACACTTGGAGGAATAACCCGTGCATTTCTTGCTCAAGTATAGCACAACTATCTAATACCCTAGCATAGGGTTTCTTACCATTTCCTTCATTACACATGCTTGTTAAATTTCAGTATAACAAGAAACAAGATAGATGAGAGCTACAGAAATTTCCACAGTAAAAGAAGTCCCCTTTACAAGATAGACTGGTGTTGGTTTTGTTGTTTTGCCTTTTTTTTTTTCGGGGGGGGAGTGTTTGGTCACTTTTTTTTTGTTTTGTTTTTTAGGAGATGAAATTCACTTCTAAGAATACTTAAAAGGTTATTTCAATAGGGCTTTGAGAAAATGGACCATTCTTCAGAAACAGCACAGTCTCATTAAGTTAGCTGAGCCTTCAACAAATCTAGCTGTGGCATCTAATCTTTGCCTGTTTCTTGGTTTGCTGTTCACAGAATCACAGAAAGTCTTTGGTTGGAAAAGACCTTCAAGATCATGTCGTCCAACTGCGCTAGATTATATGATCCTGCTCTGGCAGGGGAGTTGGACTCAAAGATCTCCAAGGTCCCTTCCAAGCCCTGACACCCTGTGATACCTGCAAACTTTCAACCCAACACTGAAAGCTCACCAATAAACCATGTCCCTGATCACTAGGTCCACAAGCCATTTAAACGCTTCCAAGGATGGCAATTCCACCACTGCCCTGGGCAGACCATTCCAATGTTTGATAACCCCTTCAGTGAATAAATATTTCTTAATATCCAGCCTAAACCTCCCCTGGATCAGCTTGCATCCATTCTCTCTGGTCCTGTCATACGTCACCACGGAAAAGAGGCTGTCCTCCTCCTCCTCACTCCAACCTCCTTTCAGGTAGTTGTAGAGAGTGAGAAGGTCTCCCCCCAGCCTCCTCGTCTCCAGACTAAACAACTGCAGCTCCCTCAGCCGCTCCTCAGGACTTAGGCTCCAGGCCCTTCATGAGCCTCGTTGCCTTTTTCTGGACATGCTCCAGCACTTTGATGAGCTTATAGTGAGGGCCCCAAAACTGATCACAATATTCAAGATGTGGCCTCACCAGTGCTGAGTACAGGGGGACGAGCACCTCTCTATTCCTGCTGGTCACAGTATTCCTAATACAGCCAGGATGCCATTGGCCTTCTTGGCCACCTGTGTGCACTGCTGACTCGTATTTAGTAAAGCAATAACCCCAGGTCCTTTTCCACCTTGCAGCTTTCCAACCACACATCCCCAAGTCTGTAGCTTGCCAGGGGGTTGTTATGACTCAAGTGCAGGACCCCGCACTTGGCCTTGCTGAACCCCATGCAGTTAACCTTGGCCCACTGATCTAACCTGTCTAGGTTCTGCTGTAAAGCTTCTCTACTCTCTAACAGATCAACACACCCACCTAGCTTGGTGTCATCTGGGGATTTACTAAGGGTACACTCAATCCCCTCATCCAGATCATTAATAAAGATATTAAGAGAGAACAGGCCCCAGTACTGAACCCTGGGGAACACAGTCTTCACTAGATCTTCACAGTAAATTTCACAATAGAAGCATAGTTTCAAAAAGAGTAAATTAATTCTTATATCTTCATGTTTTTATGTTAGCCTTATCACAGTGGTGTCTGAGGTTGGGTTTCATCTCACAATGTTAGAGACCAATAATTTAGCCTTCAATACAGGAGCCAGTCAATCTGGATTCCCTTTATGGTCAATGGAGGTAATTCTGCCCTGCTGGGAATTATGTGACTTATTTTAAATGTGTATTTTAGACATCCAATGAACTGTACTTTAGATGTGTTTAACTTCTCTCCATAAAAAGAGAAGTAAAGAGAGCCTGGGATGACATTTTTACATGTACATACTTGCAAGTTTTATACATAAGCATTTGGCCAAATTAATTCCAACCAGAATGATTTACAGAAGCATGTAATTTAACAAGAGGAGAGGTTTCTTTGATTCCTGTTCTCCTCTGTTCCATTTTCATTCTGTTTTAAAAAGTTTGTTGTGTGAGTTGAGGGTTTTATACACAGTGTATTATGTACTGCTGTTTAATGAGGTGAGGTGAAAATACATTATGCATTTCACCAAAAAGCCTATTAATTTGGTGATTGTTTTCAGCTCTTCAGAAATTCCACAGGGCACATCTCCGAGCACAGCATTGTTCCCTACACAAATTATTTTTCCCTGACAGAAAACAGTTCTTTTGTTCCTGAGCATTATAAATATTGTCAAAAATTGCTTTGGTCCTAGCAAATGGGTAATGCTGGCCTAGACAACTGACTGCTTTAAAAAGTATTAAATTTTTCTGCTTAATATAATATTTAGTTATTTTTAAGACAATTAGTGACCCAGTACCCAGTAATTACAGGGGAAATCCTTTAGGAATTGATACTGTTGGACTGTTTCTTCTGGAAGAAACAACTTTCCTTATTAAAGACTTACATGTTTATGATCTGAAATCACATATGAGAATAATCTCAGACTTGTCTGAAGAAGTCAGGGAAAAAATCTTTTATATGTTTGGCCTGTTTTAGGAAGGTGGGCTGAAAGGAAAGCCTCAGACAGGCAGATCTTTTTGATGGCTGGTGAAGTCTGCCAGAATTCAAGAGAGACTCTTAAAAGCAAAACAGATATTCACTACTAAGAGAGACTCTTAGAAGCAAAACAACAGATATTTACTACTATGATAAAACATGTGATTTCTAAACGGAATAACCCTGAAACTGTAAGTTGGTTGTATGGGAGCATACTAAATAGACACTGAGAAGGAAGTAGTAACATAGACACCTAGATGTATGCAAGTTATTGTATTATTTTCAGGAATTATTTATCTGTAGGAGTTACTGAAGTAAGAATATTATTCAATGAAAATGAGCAATCTCAGTTTAATTGTAAAAACATGTTTTCACTTTGTTCATAAATAGCTGTTATTTTCTTGAATATAAATAAAATTGTCCTTAATGCACAGTTCAGAACTGTTACTTGAGTACTTTGTCATGAAGCAACTAATATTAATAAACTATTAAAAAGCATAGCTTAAATATAAACCTCCTTATAATACCAACTGTAATTCCATTAATAATTATTAGCATTTCATACTTTTGGACTGTTTCCAACTGTATTTTCAGCAGAGACAAAAAGCTCAGTACTCGAGAACCTTTTGAAATCAGAGTTAAGAACTGGTGAGGTTTCATGAAGAAATATGTACCACATGCTCATATTATAAATGTACTTTTGAAAGGGAACTTCAGTCATCAGTACTACTCTTCTCTCTTACATGAAGTTCATTCACATGCAAGAAAATTCACAGTATATGTGGGGATGGAAAAGGTGATAGTGCTAAACTAAAACAGTTCAGTAGCAAGATCATTTTAACCATCTAAACTAAATTCCCCGTGACATTATAAACATACTGTAAATTGAAACAGAACAACCTGTCAACTGAAGCAAGTGAGAACTACTTTTATAATCTGCATAGAGTATCTTCATGGAACATTATGTTCATTAATGTTTTTATATAAGGTATTGGGCTAGATGGGTATTATTATATAGTATGAAAATCAGAAGTCCATTAAAACTTCACACGTTGGTGGCATTCAGGCATGCACACTGTCACCTTTGTGGAGGATAGAAGCAGTCCACTGATTAACCTACAGGAAATAGGTGCAGCTGGAATATTTTCCTGATAGAGAAAACCAGTTGAGGTGAAAAGAAAAAAATAGAAAAGAAGGGGAAAACTCTACCTCCAAAGTATTGTATTTAATTTTGCCCAAGCTTGCTTTGCTGTGATTTGTGTATTAGATTGTAGATGTGAATTCTAAACTAGTGTCATCAGCTAAAAACAGCTGGATCCCTGCAGCATAATTTTTGGAAACCAGAAAAGAAAGTCATATGGCCTAGTTAACCATTTGCATAACCTGCAGTACAAATTTATGTAAGTATAACACGTTCACAACTAACGACTTTGCACATCGCAAGTACCACTGCAATAGCTGAAAGGTAGTCATTGACAGCACAGGATGAAGTGCTATATTAAAAATGATTATTTGTCCAATATCTATGGTTTTTTGAATCTCGTTTATGATAAAATTTTTTTTTACAATTTTGCTTTTAATCTTTCAACTTTATTTTTTCTCCTTTCACAAACTTCCAAAACAGTAAAAAAAAAAAGTAATGTTCATGACACTGCCTTCAGAATCAAAAGGCCAAGCAAAAATACTAGACAGATATTTTTGTAAATTAATTTTAATTTTTGTGTGCCTTACTAACATTTTAAGAAGTAGCTAGTTTCTGGTATGAGCAAGTTCATGTCTTTCATGTACAATGCCTTAAAATGCTTTAATTAGAGGAACAAATGTGAACCTTTTCTCTCTGAAATTCAGTCAGCTTTACAGATAAGATTCCTTGAGTACTGTAATGTGGAATAAAACCTTAAAATCTCACAATTATTTACTTTCCTGAGATTTCCAATATATACGTTACTCTGTATATAACAAAAATCTTTTCGAGAAAACAAAGAACTTGGAATAACTGATGTGGAAGCAACTGGATGAAGATGTGGGTAGGAGACTCACATCTAGATGAGTGTCTTATTCACAAGGCTACTGGCTAGACCTCATGGAGAACTCATTACTCATCATTATTACAGATTTTAGAAATAAGTCTTTCAGAAGAGAGAATAGAGCAAATATTTCACCAAATAATGAAAAACTGAGATCCAATAATGGTGTCAAGATCATTTAAGTGTTTACAGAAAGGACTGCAAGTCCACCAGAGGTACAAAAGGTACATAATATATTGTAGTCGATATCAGAATAGAATGATTTCAGGCTTTTCTGGTGGTAAGGTTTCTCTCTCTCTCTTTTCCCTGTACTTAAAAATACAGAAAAAAAAATAAAATAGATTCATTACACTAGATCCTTCTTTTTATTTAGTTGTGCATTTAACAAAATGTTTATAAGTATGCTAGGTACGAACTAAATTATTTAAATTATGAGTCTTTAAATTCTTCATTATGGTTTCCAACTAACACAAACATAAAAAGTAGAAGGAGGGTGCTTAATCTGCTTTTTTGTCCACTAGAGTATGACAGAAGCTTGTTATGTAAAGATGGTATACCTGCGTTACTGTGCTCAGTTGTTCATGAGGTGATGACAAGTAGTCTTTGATTTTTCATGTAACAGGTTTTCCACAACAGAATCATAGAATCACAAAACATGAAAGTTGGAAGGAACCTCTGGAGATCATCTAGTGCTATTCCCTGCTCAAAGCAGGGTTAACTTTGACATTAGAATTGGTTACTTCTTGAAAAAAAGGTTACAACAATACAGTATCAGGAATTAGTTTTCTTCAATAGCCTTACCATCTCGGAATAGTCTGGCTAAAATTTGATTGTCTAGAGTCTCTGTGGCAGCCTTACATGAGATTAGAAAAAATATTTGTTTGTGTTTTTTTTTTAAGTTCTTAAATACTGCTTGGACTCCTCTTAATGTGTTGTTACATTTAGCCTATTGGAGCTTTGATACTTTTCACCATGTTTGACACAACTAACATGTTTTTATGAATAGTTTCCTGCCTCTAACAACTTTTCATGTCCTGTTTTTTATCTATACTGGATTAGACATGTCTTTTAAATATGTATTTACCCTATCTCATATGATATTTTGAAATAGCCACATGCAAAAATTCATTTTCTTTTCACAGGCTGGTTCCTTTTTACTAAGAGCCCTATTTAAAGTTAAGGACAATGACTAAGATTTTTCTGCTCTTGTTACTTCATCTGACATCAACATGGCTGATGTTACAATACAGTCCTTGACAAGAACATGAAAGAGACCTTGTGCACTGCTTAGAATGTCATCAGGAAATGACTCTGCTTCCTGAGAAACTGTTCCTCAAACTACTCATTTATGGGATCTAAAAATGTGGTCTGATCATTGCACATAATTATGACATTTATACTACAAAGTTAAAAGAAAAAAAGACTTTCCTCTCATAGTGTTTCTGATCCACTACAGCAAGTCACAGTCATTGTAATCACCCTGGTCAGATATTTGCAATAGAGTCTTTAATATTAACCATCAGATTTGTACTGTTAATAATACTTTAATCATTATTCTGATTAGACTGCGTATTTCGGTCCATGAGCATGTTGATATAACTGCTGAGTTGTTGAAACAGCTGCTTTATCAATCTGTCTTTACAGTAAACTTCTGTTAACACA
This sequence comes from Chloroceryle amazona, assembly GCA_027560015.1. NCBI lineage: Eukaryota > Metazoa > Chordata > Aves > Coraciiformes > Cerylidae > Chloroceryle > Chloroceryle amazona. Next base: position 29,376 of record JANHFX010002426.1, read on the forward strand.
TGGTATCGCTTGTATGTCCTATTCTGTCTTTCCCGTATGCTTTTTACTTGGCATTACCCAAGACTGATTTCCTACTGTTTATTTTCAACATGACTATTCAGGTTCATTTAGTTTCTTAGCTTCCTTAAAGCTAAGCATTTTAAATTTGCCATTTTATTTTGAGACTGTAGAAACATGTACAACTTTCCATTATTTCTCAGTCTTCTACCTCCAATTTAAGTGAGATTTTGTTTGTTCATCATATCCTACTGTCACATTCTTTTTTATCCTATAGCTGGGGATGTATGCTCTTTATGACTTCCGTGTTTATATAATTTCAAATGTTCTCCTCTGCACTATTCAATTTTCCCTCAACCTTCAAGTTTAAAAAGCAGTTCCATTTCTGTTAAAATGAAAATGTCATTCCTATTATTGATTCCATCTAGTTCCAAAATATTCCCAGCTCCTAATGAATTTGAGCCCCTTTCCTTACTTGTGCTCTTTCTACATGGTCTTGCATGTAGTTGTAAAGATTGCTATCACAGAGGTCCTGGTCTCCAGTTAGCCATATCTCAGTACCAACCTTTAACTTCAGAACCTCTTTGATAGTTCCCTAGACACTCAGTAGCTTTAGTGGTTTCCTGAATTTCAAGGTTGCAAACTTGCACCCTCTTCTGGTTGACTGAATCATGAACGTTTTTTCACAACATGCTGCTGCCAAATACGTAATGTTTCCTAAATCTTGATAATAGCTATAAATTATCACGGAAATTACCCAACACATTCAACCCAATACATTCTATGATTCTATGATTAGTCAACTTAAATCCAAGTTACTGAACAGCAGGTGTAGCTACTTCCAATACAGCACCCCCTGCCTTGCACAGAGTGATGGAATTACTGGTGCTATAATTGCATTCAGAGTCAAGAAATGCACCACTTATTACATCTTTGTTAAAATTCTAGATACATGGGTTCTGCACATCTGAAATCCAGCTGCAGTAGGTGGTTTTGGAAAAAAGAGAAAGGGAAAAAGGGTAAATTAGCCAGCTACATATAGAGCAAAGTTTGAAATGTGGTACTGTTGCAGTCATAGAGGCATCTTTTATTCTCATTCACTTGACTAATATTCTATGCTTAATAAGAAGTTCTGTTTCCAGCATAAAGATATACTGTATTTTCTGGACCTGCAGAAAGTTTCATTTTATTTAAATGTTACTAATACATACAAATGAGACACAAACCGGGCAATTCCCAGTTTAGTATACCAACTTAAAAGTTTCTTCAGCATAAACCTCACTCTCTTGCTGAATGCACTCTCAGCAAGTCTGTGGGTAACACCAAACTGTGGTGTGGTTGACATGCTAGAGGGAAGGGATGGCATCCAGAGGGACTTTGACAGGCTTCAAAGGTGAGCCTGTGGCAATGTCATGAAGTTCAACAAGGCCAAGTGCAAGGTCCTGCACCTGGGTCAGGGAAATTCCAAGCACAAATACAAGCTGGGTGGGGTGTGGATTGAGAGCAGTACTGAAGAGACAGACTTCGGGCTACTGGCTGACAAAAAGCTCAACATGAGCCAACAACAGTCTACTACCTTGTGACAGTCCAGAGGAAGTGAACTGTTTTGCATAATGCAGTAGCTCCACTGGGGTATATAATACAACCACTATTTATGTTTTTACTGAAAACTGCAAGTAGGCACAAAATATATTTATATGTTCATTTTCTTTTCTTCCATGCTACAGCCCTTTCAGTAATTACTCCAAACTGTAAATTATTTGAAAATTTATACAAACGTAAAAAATAATTATGCTCTTCAAAGACCTATTTCTTTTTTATATCAGAAAATGGAAGCCTTGCAAACAATTTGACATTTCAGATATTTAATGAAATTCAAATTCTTACACTTGATACTATATTTTTAAACCACAGGCTGTTGTACCTGCAAAAGCAATACATTCAGATATGAAAGAAAGTGCCAGACAGAAAATAGCGACATGCAAGTCTGTCTTTCTTTTCCAGACTGCTCTAGAGATTTACTCCTGTATTCTCAAATATACATTAATATCTCTACTGTTCTCCAGAGAAAATCTCTTTTACCTGGATTTACAATATCACTGGCAAGTCTAGAAGACTATGGCACTTGTGAGACAGCTACAGATAATATGTATTTTTAAGACATTGCCTTTAAATAAAACTCTTTCATATTGTACTGCAAGAGCATACAAAAATTAATAGGAATTGCTTAATATTTTACTATTTTTGTGTGTTGTCTACTTCAATAAAGCCTTTGCTGTTTCCCACAGCTCTCCCATGAAAAAACTGCACATGGCATGGACGGGCATACTCTCTGCTGGATCAAACCCTGGCTGGACGGCCCAGCCAAAGAGTGGTGGTGAATGGAGTTAAATCCAGTTGGTGACTGGTCATGAATAGTGTTCTCTGAGTATCAGTGCCGGGACCAGTTCTGCTTAATGTCTTTATCAATGATCTTGATGAGGAGATAGAGCACACCCTCAGTAAATTTGCAGATGACACCAGATTGGGCAGGACTGTTACTTGAGGGTAGGGATGCTCTACATAGGTATCTATAGAGGCTGGATTGATGGGCTGAGGCCAGTGGTATGAGGTTCAACAAGGCCAGGTGCCAAGTCCTGCACCTGGGCCACAACAACAATGGGAAATGCTACATCCTTGGGGAGGAAAGCTTCCTGGCAGTAAGGGACCTGAGGGTCCACCTGAACATGAGCCAGCAGTGTGCCCAGATGGCCATGCAGGCCAAGAGCATCCTGGTTTGTTTCAGGAACAGTGTGTCCAGTAGGACTAGAGAAGTGATCATCCTCCTGTACTTGGCACTGGTGAGGCCACACCCCAAGTGCTGTCTTCAGTTTTGGACCCCTTTCTACATGAAAGATATTGAGGTGCTGGAGCGGGTCCAGAGAAGGGCAATGAAGCTGGTGAAGGGTCTAGAGAACAAGTCTTATGAGAAGTAACTGATGGAACTGGGGCTATTTAGTCTGAAGAAAAGGAGGCTGAGGGGAGACCTTATCACTCTCTGCAACTGCTTGAAAGGAGGTTGTAGAGAGGTGGATGCTGGTCTCATTTCCCAAGTAAGAACTGATAGGACAAGGGGAAATGGCCTCAATTTGCCCCAGGGGAGGTTTAGGTTGGGTATTAGGAATAATTTTTTCACTGAAAGGGTTGTCAACCATCAGAACAGGCTGTCCAAGGAAGTGATTGAATCACCATTGCTGGCCATGTTTAGAAGTGGTGTAGATATGGTGCTTATGGACATGGTTTAGCAGTGGACTAGGAGTAGAGTAGTGTTAGTGGTTGGACTCCATGCTATTGAAGGTCTTTTCCAACCTAGATAATAGTAGGATTATTTGATTCTCACCACTCTTCTACTTTGTATTGCAGTTCTTGGAAGAATGGACAGGGGGAATATATTGTTGAAACAAAGCCAGAATTATGCAGTTAGCAATATTTAAATATATCATCTTTTGGGGAAGAAAATTAAGATGAAGTTATATCTTGCTGTTTTTACCAGAAAGAAACACGAGGAACTTTCTGAACATAGGTAAATACCATCTTGCTCTGCTGACACAATAATTATTAATTTTATTAATTTGCCCCAAAATATTTTCTACAGATTTTTCCATTTGTCACATTGCTTCAGAGTCTACCTCCAGAAAGAAGGAGCATATATAGACATTTGCCAGACCTCCTCAAAGGCAACACTGATGTTAACTCCAGTTTCTTCAACAATTAACAGAAACACAAGTAATTAATTTTGCATACTTCTTATATACCTACTTCTCTGACCACTCTTTTTAGTGTCTGATCATCCATTTACCATACAAACTATCTGCCAGGTTTTGGTGGTTCTCCTAATTGAAGAAAGATTTACTGTGACTTATGATGTTCATTGCTCCTTAAACATTTTTGCCCAGCTGTAATTGTTTTACATTTAATCTACCAGAAATAATGAGCTTCCCTATTTTGTTCATTTGCAAACAGCTTCAGATTTGGGAAATACAACTTGTTTCTAATAATTTCCCTTAATCTGGTGATTTGCCATGCTGAGTTACTTTTGCCCTCTCTCAAACTTTTTTAGATAGAGAGCCTATGTCTAATCTGTCCTTCCAATATCATGCTCTTAAAATATTTTCTGGGATGCTTTCAGCTTACTTTTTGGCAAGCAGTTTCATCCTTATGCAGTTATTTTCAAAGCTGAGCACAAGTTGGTTGTGGACCTTTGACTTGAAATATACACACAGAATACATTTTACATGTTTGACATGCATGATGAAATATCTTATTCTGTACTGGAAAAAGGGTAACTCAAATTAAATATTAGATTAAGTTTTGCGAATGTAAAAAAAGGATAATTTTGCATTGTAATAACATATTTCCATGAGAATAGGTAATCTATACTTTGCGCAATTTCACCAAAAAAATTTTGCCTCTTGTCCTGGTTTGGGTGAAAACAGGACTAATTCTGTTCAGTGATTTTACTTTTCAGTTCAGTATTTCTAATTAACAG